>JAYJMB010037146.1:0-33737 GCA_036873735.1 Pouteria campechiana | reverse complement strand
GTAGAACGACCTTCACTTGACTAATGGCCATGAGGCGGGATTCGGGTCATTACACAGCCTCCAAATAATTGGGTATAACAGTGGAGAAAAAATCTGTGGCTGCGAGGTTATACATCATTGTGGGAACTTAAGGAGCATCAATTAACGTGTTGATTTTATTTGTGTTCTAATGATTCAAATCATCACACTTTTTTTAATTTTCAAATTGTCTGTATCTTATCATACAGAGCAGTTAATGAGCAGGTTTAGGGCAGAGCAGAATATGAACTTCTATGGGGACTCGCTACCGATATGTCCACTGCTCTAGTCCTGTCTGAAGCCAATCACTTATCCAGGCCTTCAACAGCCCTAAACTGGTTTAAGGGTAAACTCTTTTTTATTTCTTTTCTCCTTCCCCCATGATTTTCTCTTTTGTAACAACCAAATGGTCCTATGGAACCCCATGTTCTTCTTGTAGAATTTGCAATCTAGAATACCAGTCCATTCATTGCAATTGGCCTTATTCTAGAAGTTGACGTCTGAACTGGTATACAAGGTTGAAGGATTGAAAAATCATGGCACCATTGGTTGCTGAAGAATGAAGAGCTTACAATACATTAATTCATGTTTTTTAATCAAAATGCCTTTAATAAAATGCCAAATACGTCAGGCTGAGGGGCCTCGCTTCTCTGGTGGCAGGAAAACCACGTCCACCTTATTTACAAGAAGCACTTCAACCAAAGGAAAGAACCAGAAAAGCAGTTGGAGAAGACAAAAACAAATCCAGAGGCTGATACACTCTGGGGAAAAAAAAAGTAAAACGAAAAAAAATTATTTGTTCATTCCTAGTGCATCTTTGACAGATTCAGCGGCCCCTTGTGCTGCTTCCTTCACCTGTTGGGCAGCCTGTACACGGAAAAAAGAAATAGAAAACAGATTTAGATGTTCCTAAAATGAAAATATCAAGTCGGTGAACTAAATCTTATGCATTTTGTCTAATTTTTAGACTGACTACAGGGTGTATGCACTTCCAGCATTTGAGGACCCCCTCACCACTGTTTTACAGTGATGGGTGGCGATAAAAGTCTGGTCAATGTTGGCCTCCACTCATCTCCGGAAGGGATCGATGGCATGAACTCTCAACAATCAGTGCATACTTTCAACATAAAAACTTCTATAGAAGGGAGATTTTTGGTTTGTTCTATGAACCTGCTGGCTAGATTCCTGGGTGGATTGTGCCATGTCTGATGCTTTGTCTACCATCTGATCTGTCTTCTCCTGAATAAAACGACATCAAAGACACGAACACCATTACAAACATGATTCATTGATCAATACTATATATTTATGAAGATATCTTTCATAATCAACAACTCTGGCCATGTATCACCATTCTATGTACATTTCTTAAAGCAAGGCTGGCTGTTTTTGCCAAGATTTCAAACCCTGTCATTAAGAGGCCTGGCCCCGGCAAGATTTCATCCTCTTGTGGTGAGTTATCACCTCATGAAGGTATGATCAATCACCATGCTTGAGCATCTAATGATCAAATCATTAAACCTTCATTACCATGCCCTCATTTCCATCTTCATGCTTGCATGAATAGCTAATGTGGACTTGAAGCATGTTGGTTGGAAGAGTGACTCACCTGACCTTGGCCTTTCAACTCACCGGCTTTGTAGCTGGCATCTTGCATCTTGTCAGACATCTTTCTAGTCGATTTTCTGTCACGTTGCAAGCAATTGATTGAAGTGCTTTGAGTGAAATGAGAATGGGAAGATCATGCAAGCCTACTTATGCCTCTTGGCAGCAGCCCAAGAGGAAAAAGTCAAGACACGTGTTGAATGGAGCTTAGAAGAAGACGCCCTTTGCATTTTGACTGGGGATTTTGGATAACGGATTCAAGCAGGTTGTTAATAAGGAAGGGTTGAATTTTTACACCCAAAGAACGAGGGGAAAAAAACATGTGGCTCATTTGTGATCGTAGAGTTGTTGCAAACATCAAATGTACTTACATTTTAAAATAAAACAAGACGTGGGTCGTTGAGATCGTAGAGGTCTGTTTTTTTAAGTGTAAAACTCAAATTTTAGGGATGAGTCTCATCATTTCTTTGAGTTAAGTGAGGTAGCCAGGTAGTGCTCTGGGCGAGGCCGACATGCACACAAGCTTCTGACTAGACATAAGCATTCTAGTCGAATGATTATTCTATTTATTTCAAAATAAGTTTAAGCCTGAATAACAAGTAGCCCTTTTATTTTTTTACCCATTTGTCTAATATAAAAGATATTATTTTTGCCCATGTCCTAGTATGTAATGATCAGGTTGTTGGTTTAATTAGAAAATAAATTTTAAAAATAAAATAATTTTTATTATTAAAAAATTTTAAATTTTGTCAATTTCTTAATACAGATTTGTTGCCCTCTTTATGTGTAAAAATTGAGATATAAGTGCAATCTGTCTTTAGGATACAATGAACTCATAAATTTTAACAAAACCAATACAAAGATTTGCACTTCTAAATGTTGAACCGATCTTCAAAGCAAACAAACTCAAAAATGCTAAATAATTGTGTGTGCACTATAAACTAGGAGTATAAATCTAGTCAATTGACTTGGGTTGAATTCAAGCTAACCCTCACTTTATTTTTAAAACTTTAACCCAACCTTAAACCAACCTTAAACCAACCTTAAGACTTTTAGGTTGATTTTGGGTTGAATTCGGGTTAACAAGTGTGGTTAAAACATAAAGTTAATATTCTAAACTTTCTTAATTTTTTATTTTAAATTTACGTAGAATAAATATTTTAATTTTAATACCATTGAAATCTTATTTCTATAATATTTTTTCCTCTTTTAATATAAAAAATGCTCATTTATATGACCTATTCTATTCTCAAAAAAAATCATGACTAAATTACTAAGATTCATAATCTTAAAAGGAGAAAATGTCAAGACTCCTGATCTAAGCCATTGAACCAACCATAATCACAAAAATATACTAGTACTTAGTAGATAGTAATCAAATATATTAAAGAAAAATAAAAAAAATAAATCAAACTATTATTCAAATTTTCATTATTACAATTGGTATTCATTTTCTTTAATTCTAATTATATAATATAATATAACTTATATGTATATAGCAAAAGAATGAAGGGTTAAAAGCTATAATATAAAGAAATAAAAAAGAAGTATATATATATATATATATCAAATTGGGTTTGGCTTAAATTTGGATTGCCAAAACCCCAACCCATGCCAAACCTATTGTATAAATTAGGTTGGGTTCAACCCTATTTATATAACTTAGGTTTCATGTTGCTCAACCCAAACCAACCCATTTTCAGGTTAGGTTAGTAGTGGTGAACATGGCCCTATTTGTACCCCTACTGTGAAGAGGGGTAGTGCTGTTTTCTAGCGTACACAATCTGCCCATTTTTCATCATGCCATCCTCTTTCAATGGTTGGATTTTCCTAGTGTTGCATATGCACCAACGGCTTGATTTTTCCAACAACTAGAGCATATTCAGAAACTGGATTTCCCATGTATATGATGATTTTCCTAGTCCAAATTCATTCCAGTGGTCCCAAAAGCATTCAACCACCTGATTTCCAAATAAAAAATATCCCCTGGAAATTCCAACAGTGACATGCT
Organism: Pouteria campechiana; assembly: GCA_036873735.1. Lineage (NCBI taxonomy): Eukaryota > Viridiplantae > Streptophyta > Magnoliopsida > Ericales > Sapotaceae > Pouteria > Pouteria campechiana. Next base: position 30,103 of record JAYJMB010037146.1, on the reverse strand, counting down.
AGTGGTCCAAATTATATAATTGACAAGTAAGTGTTGCTTTTATTCTGTCCTTGAATAGAGTGCCACATGAGAGGTGCAAGACTGCCCAAAGGTGGCTCAACAAACCATGCATTACAGGAACCCCAGGTTCTTCTTGTAGATTTTGCAATCTAGAATACCAGTCCTATTCATTGCAATTGGCCTTATTCTAGAAGATGACGTCTGAACTGGTATACAAGGTTGAAGGATTGAAAAATCATGGCACCATTTGTTGTTGAAGAATGAACAGCTTATAATATATTAATTCAAATTTTTTAACAAAATGCCTTTAATAAAATGCCAAATACGTCAGGCTGAGGGGCCTCTCTTCTCAGGTGGCAGGAAAACTATTTCCACCTTATTTACAAAAAGCCTCTCTTCTCTGGTGGCAGGAAAACAACGTCCACCTTATTTACAAAAAGCACTTCGACCACAGGAAAGAACTAGAAAAGCAGTTGGTGAAGACAAAAACAAATCCAGAGGCTGATAGACTCTGGAGAAAAAGAAAAAAGCTCATTTGTTAATTCCTAGTGCATCTTTGCCAGATTCAGCGGCCCCTTGTGCTGCTTCCTTCACCTGTTGGGCAGCCTGTACACGGTAAAAAAGAAACAGAAAACAGATTTAGATGTTCCTAAAATGAAAATATCAAGTCGGTGAACTGAATCTTATGCATTTTGTCTAATTTATAGACTGACTACTGGGTGTACGCACTTCCAGCATTTGTGGAACCCTTACACCACTGTTTTACGGTGATGGGTGGCGATAAAAGTCTGGTCGATGTTGGCCTCGACTCATCTCCGTGAGGGATCGATGGCATTAACTCTCAACAATCAGGGCATACTTTCAACATAAAAACTTCTATAGAAGGGAGATTTTTGGTTTGTTCTATGAACCTGCTGGCTAGATTCCTGGGTGGATTGTGCCATGTCTGATGCTTTGTCTACCATCTGATCTGTCTTCTCCTGAATAAAACGACATCAAAGACACGAACACCATTACAAACATGATTCATTGATCAATACTATATATTTATGAAGATATCTTTCATAATCAACAACTCTTGCCATGTATCACCATTCTATGTACATTTCTTTAAGCAAGGATGGCTGGTTTTGTCAAAATTTCAAACCCTGTCATTAAGAGGCTTGGCCCTGGCAAGATTTCATCCGCTTGGGGTGAGTTATCACCTCATCAAGGTATTATCAATCACCATGCATGAGCATCTAATGATCCAATCATTAGGCCTTCATTACCATGCCGTCATTTCCATCTTCATGCATGCATGAATAGCTAATGTGGACTTGAAGCATGTTGGTTGGAATAGTGACTCACCTGAGCCTGGCCTTTCAACTCACCGGCTTGATGGCTGGCATCTTGCATCTTGTCAGACATTTTGCTTCTGGCTTTTCTGCTAGTTTAACAGGCAATTGAAATGTTTTGAGTACGATGAGAATGGGAAGAACATGCAAGCCTACTTATACCCCTTGGCAGCAGCCCAAGGCACGTGTTGAATGAGGCTTAGGAGATGACGCTTTCTTCGTTTTGACTAAGGAATTTTGACGAAGAATTCAAGGAGCTCGTTGACGAAGAATTCAAGAAGGTCGTTAAGAAACACCAACTATCTTTTCCATGAAAGATGAGTTGAAAAAAAGATGTGGTTCATATGAGATCATAGAGGTTTGTTTTTTAAGTGTAAAACTTGATTATTACTATAACAATCTCAATAAATGAATTTGTCTTTTTGTGATGACGTGACGCAATAACCATTGACTCTTGACTTATCGATATTTTAGATCAATCATTTGGTGGTGATCAGACCATTAGATTTGCTTTTAACAGTTGAGCCCGCAATTAAGTAGATGAGCACTGATAAATAAGGCAAGATTATTTGCTCTTTTTAGATGAGATTTAATAAAAAAGATTATCCTTTCACTATTGGTCTTAGCTAGAAAAGTAAAGATCATCTTTCTAGATTAAGAGATTTATTAATCTTTTAAAATAGCAAAGAATCTTTTGGCTTTCCTAGAAACTCTTATGGAAAATTGGTGAAAAGGAAAAGAGAAAAGTCTTGATTGTGGTGTGAGAGCGGCCCTACGAAAAGTTAAAGGGGAGTGGTGACTTTGTACCTTCTTGAATCGTCGCCACATGTAAGTAAGATATGTGTGGTGTGGATTAATTATCTGTTTGCCAGTGTGAACAGGTTAATATAAATATAGATTTGGCAATTCATGGATGCATATAATAGATAAAGATTTTTAATTATCTTTATCATGGAATATATATAAAAATTTTATTTCCTTTATATAGACGCATAGAAATATTTTATTTTCTACTTGAGTTGGCCGCTGCATGCATGGGAACGTGGGCTCCACCCATGGCAGCGGCAACCAGGTAGTTGTATCCATGAAGACATGTTGAAATGTTCAAATCCATTTTGGGGACGTTGGTCTGGCATGGGAGTCTGGACAGAGATATGGGTTCTTTTGTGTTTGAACCATGTAAGTTAAGTTCGGTTTGGGCAGTGGGACACTGGCCATATGCATTGGATTTTCTACCGAGGAAAAATGGCTTTGGGCCATATAGATTGATTCAAGTGGATTTCCAATGGTCAGGCCATTTAAAAACCAATTATTACAATAATGGTTGGACCTTGGATTTGTTAGATGAATTGTCTGGATGGAGAATTCTGTTTTGAATATGCTTGTGCTGGAAAAATCCAACTGTTTGGGCATGATTGGAAAATTGGATAATTTCAGCCGTTGGATGAGTGGACCAAGCTGAAAATTCCAGCTCTTGAGCGTGAATGGACCGCTGGAAAACCCTGCCTGTAGCGTGTTTTGAAACGCTGGAAATTCCATTCGTTCGATGTGGTTTGAACAGTGGAACGCGGCCCATGTAATTTGGGAAACAAAAAACAAAGGCTGAAAAGTGACTTTTGGACCATGCGTGGGCCACTGAAATTTTATGGATCCCATGGATGCAACATGCGTTGTTTTGCATCTTGTGAAAATTTCATGAGTGGATTGTTTGGGGTGGAAAATTTCCATTCACAAAATCAGATTGAGGTGATGACTTATGGTCATGGGAGTGTAATTAGTCGGACTCAACTTGCTGAAAAACTAGATTTGAGCATGCTTGGGACACTGGGAATTCCCTGCCGGCCATTTGGGTGGACCACGCTAAATATTCCAACATATAGGAAAACCCCATTTCCCAGTTTACGGTCGGATGTGCGGGCCTTACGTGCAGGCCCAGCACAGACCGGCCTAGTAACTAGGCCGAGCGCTACACCAGACGTGCAAGGCCTAACACCAGCCAGCCTTGCAGCTAGGCCCAGACCAATCAGTGCCGGCGGTGGAGCGCGACAACAAGGGCATCATCAAGCGGCAATGACGGTGGCGCGGGTGGATGGTAGGACAGTGCGACCGGCCCAACGCTCCAACGGTGATTGCAACTAGCCGGTTTGATAGTGCATATGGACAACCAACGATGGGTTTGGAGTTTTGGAACTTCCTATAATTTTTTATTTGGACGTCGTAGACATTTTGGATTCAATGAAAGGGTGGAATCATCCAAAGAGTAGTCAGACCATAGCTTATTTATGAGCAATGTGTTGGATGGGGTCTTTGGCTCCCTAGTGTGTTGCTATGGTCTACTAAACCAATGTGTGAATGTGGGCGGTGTATTGGGATGTCATCGTGCCTTCCTAGTGAGAGTTTATGTCCCACTCCACCAGTTTGTTGATGAGAATGAGAAAACCCAATCATGGCAATTGCAGATTGGGTTAGATGACCAGTGTGGATGTGAGCAGTGTGATGGGATATGGTTGTGCCTTCCTAATGTGATTTTTTGGTTCAGTGTGTTGGTGATCTTATTGTGAAAACCAAATAGTATATGATTAAAATTGAGTTATATGATCAGAAAATAAAGAACGGTTGAGGATGTTAGCGATGTACTTTATTTAGTGTATTTTATGTCATGATCTAAGTACATCTTTTCTATTTACTGAGTTTTTGTAAATTTATACCTTGATTATATATTTTAGATGATCCAGTTCCTAGTGGACAGTAGATCATGAACTGGATAGACAACAAAGATTTTATTTTATGTTATGTTTATGAAACTTTCGAGTGGATGAAATATGAACATGTAGTGAAATAAAATGGTGTGCTTCTTTTAATTATGGGTGTGTTTAGATATCTTTACATATTATATTGCTTATGGAATACAATAGATTTTGGGAGACTCAACCTCGAATTCAGGATTGCATTTATTATTATATTTTTGGGTCCGGGTCTTGACAATTAAGGATGACCCACCATTTCTCTGTGCTAAGTGACCTCGGGTGGGTGGTCTAGGCTAGGTAGAGAGGCATCAAAGCTTCCAAGTAAACAGAAGAGCATTCTAGTTAAATGGTTATTCTATTTATTTCATCATATGTTTAAGCTCGAAGAACAAGTAGCCTTTTTTTTCCACCCATTTGTCTAATATAAAAGATTTTTCCCATATCCATACATGTAATGATCAAGTCAGGTTCACTACGCGAAAAACACATGCAAATAGACATTTCAATAAACATATGCAAATTGATCCCAATTCAACTTTTACGCATCTTCGTAATAAATATATTATAATAAAATTAAACATAATGTGTACCTCTTATGTGGAAGGCTAAGTCCCCAAGAATCGGACCATTTCTCAAGCTCTTTTTCGCCGATTGAATGTAAAATCACATAAATGGAAATCACACACTATTTCACAACCTAAATGACTTTATTTTGGAAACAAAAATGAAAAATTGACTCTGTAGACTCATATACTACCATGCTCATTCCCCCTTTATATACTTGATGGAAGAATCCATTTTGTGGGGATATGGGAATAGTTGTTGAAACTGTTCCTTTCATAGGAGCATGGGATGGTTACCAAACTATATCCGCAACTTCCCATGCATATTTGCAATTCACAACACAATGGGCAAGCCCTTCATAGGCTCACTTATACATGAATGGCTTAGCATCTTCCTAATTTAATAAAAATCCTCCATTATTCTTCATTTTAAAATTGTTCATATAGGCAAATAAGTTATGCAACATGCAAGTACACTTGCGCTTGGGAGCTTAATTTTATGAACCTTCTAGGGATAATATAAAGGCTATAACTCAGAAGAAAATTTGTCTTAATGTGCCCTACAATTATTTTGTTACAACAGTACAAACATACCAAATCACTTTAAGGCAATACTTGACTACCTTTCATCTTATTATATAATCATAATTTTATCAACTCCAATAAAGCCACATAATTAGTAGACCAGTGACTATATGCAATAAATATAAAACAAAATAGTTTTCTTTCCATACAGACACCTCTTAGCTGTAAACTAATTGCTTTCATAGGCATAACCTATAAAGACTTATCATTTCATAACTGTAAGTAACATACTAAAATAGCAATCATTAACCTACAACCTTAAGATATACTTGAAAGTCATATAGTACATAAGATAAGATAATCTTGCCTCAAGGACTAAATAGTGAGAAGACAAGAATTTACATACTTTCTTTAATGATTGGCTAGAACATGTGGCATAAAACACATACTATAGTGGAGTAATACCCCAAATAGAGTATATGTCCAAATCTCTTAAACACTAAATATATTTTAGTTCAGTCACTATCAATCAACTAACTTGAGTTCTTTAAGTATTCTCCCCTTTATGTGCTATTGAAATCTCACATATGGCTTTTAACATAGGTTATATGGTATATGATCAGGCTTCATCCTCCAAAAATGTGAGGGAACAGCCCCATCTCCTGCCAACACAGGCAATCCACAATTCAAAGGGTGGTGACAACAAGGAGTATTTGGTACAATTATGAGGCAGTTCGATTGCTGTAAAGGCCTGGAAAAGAAAGAAATAGGCAGCCGACAGCCTTGCACAGTGTTCCCATGGCTCAAGTATCATTCAGATCTGCGAGCCTTCCAAGAGAGTGGTAGCATGTTTCTGCAATACCTCCCATGCACCCTTCACATGCCTTTCCTCTGTCAGTGGTGCTCCCACTGCCAAGCGCAGAACATACTTCCCAGACAGCACCTGCTCATAATAGATGCATAGCAGACAACATAACTATTTCCTCCCCCATCAACTAAATTGGTAAAAAGGAGTAAGATTTCTATCAATTGAGAACAATCAATATCGGAAATTATTAAAAAACATTGGACTCACCGAATGTGATATGAAGATGTTCCCACTTGAATTTACAGCCTCTAATAAGTTAGAATTGAGTCTATATCCATTATCTTGATCATTCGGAGTTGGCAATAAGCGGAAACAAACTAGTGAAAATGTTCGAGGCACAACAACCTTCAACGATAAGCAGGTGATTAATGTGAATAGAACATAAGCAAAAATCACACAATAAACTCTAAAATCATCTGACAGCAACGGATTGAAGGATAACTGAACAGGATAGACCTATAACAACATCAAGTCATAGGCATCCTTACTTTGCTTTGTAGTTAGTGCATGTTAAGAGTGGCGTGCACTTGAAGCAACTGGAAACATAATCCTTTCAATGTTTCCTGCGCATCCACATATCCATTTGATTGCTAGTGTTTAATCCTCTGTGTTAGCCAATTGAATAAACATTATTGTATCCAATGTCCTCTTTTATTTGATTCCTCCTCCCCTTTTTTCTTTTCCTCTCTTTCTCCTTCATCTCAATTCTATTTTCAACTTCACATGGTAGAATGGTGTAATCTCAGGTTTCCTGCTTTCAATCCATCACACTGAGGAAGAACAATAATATGACAACCAAGTCCCAACAAGAGCCTGTCTGGTACTAACCCATGAACATGATTGAGGATATCAATAAAAATAAATGATTTTGGAGGGATATGGGACAGTGCAACATCCAATGACAAATTAATAATATTCACAAAGAGTCCTGTTAACCAGGAGCAAATCATCATTATGCAGTAAGCAAAGAGAGCAATTTGCTTCTCTATTCAATTGTAAAAAATAGCAGCAGCAGCAGCAACAACAACAACAACAACAACAACAACAACAACAAAGGACCAAGATTAGTAGAGAACTATGCAAGAATATGAAGAAAAAAAAGAGGAAAACATTTATGATTAATGTCTTCAGCTTAGAAGAAAGCATACTGAACTACAAAACCAAACACATTACCTCAAACCGAGGATCAGCAGCAACAAGTTCTTCAAATTGTTTAGCCAACTTGATATGATTTCTTATGTAGCTTTGTAGATTTTCCAAACCATAAAGCCTCAAGACCAACCACAGCTTTAGTGATCTGCACTTGATAGTGTATTATTGGATTCAAAATTTGCTATAATTCTGAACCAAATAGTGAATTCTACAATCCTTGATATTATGAAAATTTACAATAACCAATGAAGTTGATCAACAAGGGATAATGAGAAAGCACAATAATATACAAGGGACTTGGATAGAAGTGGTTAGGAGGGACAACAAGGCTTGCATGTACCAAGAATAGTACCTTAATAAAGGAATGGTTAGTAACCAATAGCTGGACCAAGGCCATGATAATGCTGGTGATGGTGATGAATAAAGTCCTCCATCAAAACAGATAATGTAGCGAGTGTCTTTTTTCATAGTCTGAAAATGATGGGCATTATGTATATCACTTTCAAATGTGGGATGATCATACCATCTGTGATTTGCTCTGATGGAAATTTAATCATAATTGAGATTACCAAAAGGATTCTTGAAAGACAAAGTCGTTACCAGGAATGCACGTTCAGACTAGTAGCTCACTCAGACAAAATTGTGATCTAATGGTTGGTCCACTCACCCACCAAGAAAACTCTGAATTTTTAAAATTTAGAAATTTGATTTCACTTTTATAATTTATTTTGGATTTTATCACACAATTGACTGTTCATGAAGCTAATAGTGGTATTTTTCCAATATTGTAAATGGAACATGTAGATAATCAGCTTCAAAAGACAACTTCCTGAAGGTATTCATTTATGAAATAGTAAAATCTGTTGATATTATGAACAATAGATTGAAGGATCCCATTACTTATGTTGCCTTATCTAACAACAAATGACTTAATAAGAACATTGCACAAGTTTCAAAAAGTTTTTGCCCAGCGAGAGATGTCATACCTGAACCGCCGCCCAAGAGGAATTTGCCAATCTTTGTAGTCCACAACCGTGTTTGCTTCCGAAGCCTAAAAGCTCAATAGATCAAAAGTAGATCAGAAGTCTCAATGCTAATCTGGGAATTTGCCCCTTCATAAGTTAAGATGAATACTCGATGTGTGACTCCCAGGGCACAGACAAAAATTGACAAGAAATAGAAAGATTGGTTACAAGGCTAGTCAATTACCACTCAATTTGTCAACAGAATTTTTTAAAGTTATGCTGTCAACAAGCGAAAAAATTTAAATGATGACAACCAAATTTTCACAAACTACAAAATTCAATGTGTACATTTGTTTGGTGTTCGCATTATACTTATTAAAATCAATTATTAGATCAAACACAATAAAGATAACAAACCCTAGTTCATTGGATTTAGGCACTGCAATCATTGGAAATGAAAGTCTTGCACACCAATTTTTTAACTACAAGTGTCAGGGCTTTGGCTCTGGCCCTTACAGTCTTACTTCTACACTACTTGTAGGAGCCTTCTTCCTTCTTCCACAAGAAAAATCAAGGTTTCAGAAAACTCACTGCTTGTTATCTAGTTCTGTATGTCAAGAAGTTCCGCTCCACTCAACAGTCATGGATGCACGATGGTAAGTTTCTTCTACGATGCTAACACTGTACTCTGCCATGATGGTTGCAACTCACATAGATATCATCTTGAATCAACTTAAAGTATCATGGCCAACAGCTAAAATAGATTTATTGGTTACATAAACAGTGGCACAGCTATCATACCAATTTTTCTTCACTATCACACCAATTATGTAGGACCACGAGAACATAAGCTCCATATTGAACATTACCATTCTGTACTGCCTTATATAGTCACTGATTATAAGCATTACAAGTTGAGTGACATGAGATGTGACTGCTGATTCCAACAGAATGGTCCAATGAGCAAAGTAGCATAATTTTTTACACAGGAAATACTCAAAGTGGAGCTTTTGTCATGGTGCAATGTACCATAGAAGTGGCATGCTGGAGGGGAAGACAGATGGTGTGGTGGTGGGATGGGGGGCTTAATGCAGCTGAGCTAATGACTGTTCATAAAATATAATGGCTTTTGAATAGCAGAATTTTTTTTAACAAACAAAAAGAAAAGAAAACTAATTGTGGCTTTTTAATACATGAAAAGAATACTAGTCTCTCACGTAACTTCATTTTGGGTAGCTCATAGATATTACATAACAGAATGGTTTCCCCATTAAAGCCTTTTGGCTTTTGAGTGTAGTTATTCACCAAACTCCATAGCTTGTAGGTCATGACACAATGAATTCCATGCTAAACTGTTTTGATTCTACACTACTGACGAGTTTCTTAGAATTTGAAGCCACTGAATTTCAATTCAATCCACAGATGTCAAAAGTATTGATAAAGAATAGGAAGAAACTCACCTTATTTTTTAGGTACTCTGGATTCATAGAAAGAGATTGAATCAGAGCACTCCGGTCCTGTTATGGCAACAAAAACAAAAAGAAGGAAACACTATTCAATTTACCTCAACTCAAAGATGTGCGTAGAAAAGCATGTAGCGTGTTAATCATTAAGTAGTCTTTCTGCTTCATTACTTCTCAAAATAACTTTAAGAGCAGCATACCATCTGAAATTTTGATGGAAGTAGGGAAGGCAGAAAGACAAGTTGGTATAAAAGCAGCATTCAGTTTTCAGCACAATGCTAATAGTGCTACATGATGATTTCATGTGATCCAAACAGATCAAGGGAAGTATATTCAGGGGACACAGAATGAGGCAACATCCATTATCTGGTCATACAGAATTACGTGAATATGGAATACGTTAACCTTTCCAAACAATTTTTATCAAATTTGAAAATTTATTTTGGTAAAAATTTTGGCAAGAAGGTTGAAATGTTTTTGCAGTAGGCAATAAACAGCAAAGATGTTGTGTTGGGAAAAGACATTGATTAGGCTTGAGGGAGTGAAAATAAAATGAGATAGACTGACTAGGCATAGGATAGTGTGAGTGATATAAAAAGCAGTATACATGAACAGGATTGTCTTAATGACGATGATGCCTTTCATGGATACCAGCATACATCATCATTGGTGCGTTCATCTTTCCCTAGTAATTTTTGGAATGGTTTCTTTCTGTCAATTTGTTGCTAGTTTTAAAATGCTTGATTGGTGAAGTTTTTACAGTCAACCGCCTATACACAATAAATTCTTCAGATTTTACTTGTGCCCTCGGAGAAGCATACTACCTCAAAGGCTCCTATCAACACCAAGCCAATCAACGCCAACAACATGCCAGCACGGTCCCACCAGTGTTTAATAAAAAATGAGGAGGTGTCTTTGTCAAACTCTCATGTCCAAAATTGACAATATGAGCCTAGAAATAGATATGGCATGGTAGAGAACACAGAGATATAATTACAATAGAAGCTCAAAAAGTAAGAAGTAAATTAATGTTTTGATACATATATTGTAGAGAACACAGAGAGATGTTTAAAATACACAACGCATGTACCTTTACCCATAGGGCAGAGCAATCAAAATTTGTTAGAAACCATTTATGAGCATTCATATTAAATGAATCAGCCTCCTCAACACCATCAATGTAATGGTGATACTCTGGGCAGATAAAAGCACTACCAGCATATGCAGCATCAACATGAAACCACACATCATTATCCTACAAGCAATTGCAAAAAAGAACCACCATTAGTATTTTTTTTCTCAATGTAGCCATTGAAATTAGTTGATTTTCAAGTAGCCAAGAGTTGACAGAATTGAAAAGAAGAAGAAGAAGACAAAGAAGATCTAAACGAGGCCTATGGAAATATTAAAATGATTGGGTACCCATTAAAGAGCTTTTTTTCTTTTTTAGTCAACTCAAGGGCAAATATATTCAAAGCTAGGTCAACTTCCTTGTTGCATCTTTTTATTTTCTTGCCTCTCTTTGGTTTTTCTCTATTCTTCATTTATTCTCACCTCTCTTTCTTGTTATCTTTCTTTCTTTTTTATATCATAATTATCATTATAAGTTGTCTCTTAAGTGGGGTCAGCCACATGGATCTTGTTGCGTCATTCCTATCTGTGACACCTGATCACAAAGGCCGCCACCCCTCATGACCCCTTGTGGGCTTACCCGCATGGCAATGCAGTCACCCAAATCTCCATCCTATATTTTCATTACCTGCTTTTCTATTCCAATCTGTATAACTGCCCCAAGATCAGGGCAATGAAATCCCATACTAATAATAAAACAGTACAAGTGCAGGAAACCATCTATTTTATGCACACCTTCTTCAAATTTACATCACAAGGTTCTCATGTAAATTACAAACTATACATAATTCCCCAACCTATATCCCCAGTCTCAATATTTACTCATAACATATAAAACAACTTTAGTGGTTCAACCACTTGATTCCTTCTATTCTATTTCCATTCCTACTTCAGGTTAGCCTCATGACCCTGTGTCTTGATTACATTATCAAGTGACACTATCATCTCTTTCACTTGGAAGGGGTAAAACAAATCATAGGCATGGAAAGCTCAGTAACTAAACATCTCTTTTCTTTTAAATTCATTTTCAACATCCTTTGGTTTTGGGATCAAATACTCATTTCATAGAAAGAAACTACAAACCAAGAGGACAAAACCTTACAAAATAAGTAAATAGAGAATCCCATAGATATGTTAAGTAAATTAGAACTCCTCTTCACAACTACATTGGTTATTCATTTAGAAAGTTTCCCCAAAAAAAATGAAAACAACAAATGACGGGCTTAATTGCTTCAAATGAGAGAAATACTTCATCAATGAGCATTTGGGAAATCTCTTCCTACTAATGATACCAAAAGAAAGGAACTTAGACCATGAAGAAGAATATATTTTAGCAGTTTTGATATAGTTAGTGTTCATCTTATTCAAATACTGCTTTGAAAGTGTTACCTTGGCTATTTTACCCAACGAAGACAAAGGATCCACCGCCGTTGAAGAAGTTGTGCCAACCTGATATTTGCCATGCAAAAGAAAGTGGGTGACTTGTTGAAGCTTATGATGTACATCTTGGAAAGATTAAACCTTTTGAAACTGTTGCAATACATATTGAAAAATTATCAGGAGTTGACATATTTAGCAATATCTCCAAACCAAGATCTATATTGTCCATCTTTACAAGTTTCTGCATAAAGATTTAATTATAGCACAGATAGTAGACCCTTAATCTGCACAGATCAACGCTGACAATAATGGCATAATTTTGTTCACTGTTTCAATGCACAAATGATAGCAAACATTACTGGAAATGTAGAAACATAGAGGTGTTGTAAGAGAGTGGGAGAGACTAGCCATCATGGATGATCAGTAGGAATAGCAACCAGTGGCAAAGACATCACACCAAGTGATACTTACGGTTGCACATAGAAAGAATGGTATTAAGCCAGCAGCAACATCATCACCCACCGCCTTACGAACTACATCAGGATCAAGAGCATATTTTGTCGAAGAATCTGTTTTGAGCACTCTAAAATTCTCTGGATGAATCCCAGCAATCTCACATTACAAAAGAAAATTTCCAATATCAATTGCCACCATTATGATATGATCTTCAATAGCAGATAATTGAAAGTTTTCTAAGGATCATAATGCCAAACTTTCTTGTGACGTGTTCAATGTGAAAATGACACACTAGAGTACCTGGCAAGCCTTTTTCAGGGAAGCATGTGTTTGGTCGGATGCATAAACCACAAGCTTGCCAAGGAAGCTTTTACCAACCCTCCTCAAGACCTTGTCACGTGCAGCCAGTAACACTACTAGAACTGCTTCACTTGCTGTGCCTTGAATTACTCCTCCACCTTGCCCTGCAATTTCCTCCCCCAGATGTCAATCTAAAAGATATTGATGAATGACATAGATTAAAACATATTAAAAGTGACTGGCCTGAGTCATTGCCAGCCATTGTAGTGAAAATTCATCAATGTGCATGAATGTAGACCCTTCCCTATTGCTCTTGGCTATTGCTCTTAGAATTTACAATATATGCATAAATGGGTGATGCTTCAATAAAACCTGTTGCATGGATTTTCGTTTTGTGTCAATCTAAATGACTAGATGGAATGTAATCTGTCTATCATACTTAGGATTATCCATTTAGCTAGAATACTTGAAATTGTTTCATTCAAAAGCTTGTATATAAAGTTCAAAGAGAAATATAACGAGTATTTGATATTTGAACTACAAGAGAAAAGACAGATAAGTGATATCAAGAGATTCATCTTCTGCCATTGATCGAGATCAAGTGGACAACTATAGATTTTGGATGTGGTAAATGGAGGCAGCTTTCATGTGCTAATTTATGCAAATAAAGCCATCCCCTCTCTCACCATGTGAAAGGAAATGTGCAGGTAGTTTCAACAACTTTGCAAGCCAATCCAGAACAATTACTTCGAGTTCTGTTGCAGCAGGAGAAGTGATCCAACTGAACCCCACAATATTTATGCCAGCACTGAGCATTTCACCCAAGAATCCAGCAATGCTGCTATTGGAAGGAAAGTAAGCAAAGTAGTTAGGACTTTGCCAGTGGGTGACGCCTGGTAAGATCTTCTTCTTAACGTCTGTGATCCAGCAAAGGAAATTCATGATTAGCACATTTGTCAAACAAAAAAATCTACAAAGGTTAGCAAATCAGCAAATCAACACACAGGTACTTCAAGAAAATGGAAATAAAGAGAGAGAAAAATGAATGATGTAAAATGGAATCAACCAAGAAGATGAAAAAATCAAGAATAGTACCAAACAGAATCATGATATTATAGTAAACAGAGACAGGAGCAGAAACCTCACCATCAAGAACATCTTGCAATGATTCAGCGTGGTTAGGGGCTGAATCTGGTAACAATTCACAAAGATAGCCAGGCTGCAAACAAGACCCATTATCAGATAGATGCCCCATTTGTAGTTGAACTCTTAGTTAATAGTTCAAACAAAGTGCCTCAAGTGTTCTCGATCAATACAAATAGAACATTACTGGAATTTATCCACTGGCAAGAAAAATGGTTAAAACTAGAATGGTAGATAAACCCAAGTTCATAAACAGTGATGTCTCATTCAAGAAAAAAATTCACATGGCCTTATGTGAATGAAGCCCCCACATGCAAGCACTTAAGAAAGCTGCAAGTCCGCCACAATCAGAACAGGAAGGCCAGCAACATGCTAATTATTCCAAGCATCAACTCCATCAAACAAACACAAAACATTTCGAATCCAAACCAATAAACCAAAAGCTATAAATTAGCATTATAGACTGAACAAATAGCATTGACAACACCCAATTCCAGCTAAATCAAAAGAAGGAAAGACAGAACCAAAATAGAAGTAGACAACCTACAAACGCAATTCCTATGATAAATAAAAATGAAAAACAGAACAAAGGAACAGAAAAGGAAGCTACTTGGACTTGGCTGAGAACAGGGAACTCCTCGATACTTCTGTAGTAATCAGCGATGAAATCCACCATCTTGTGTGCTTGTTCCCTCAGCTGCTCTGCATTCATGGGCTTGAATCCATTCTCCCTGCAAAGAAACAAAATGATTTTTTTTTTCTCGTTTCAACGTAGAAATCAATCTACTTTTGTATTATTGTCAGTTTCTACACCCAAGATTATCCTTTTCCATTTTCAAAGCAAATGATTTTACGAGAGAGAAGGTCATCTTAACAGAAAATCCTACATTCTGTCAGGGAAAGGAAGCGAAAACGATGGATTTCTAGACCCAAAGACGCAGAGCTTGGAATTAATTAGCAGGGGAATATAGCAACAGCGCCGCCTGTTTCAATCCCCACTAGAGCTGACCGCTGACGATATTTTATAATTGGAGAAGCGCGAGGGTACCTCGCGTCATCTATTGGCAGTTTCAGATTTTATATGATTGTGAGGACTGAAATTTTACAGCCTTACAATGTTGCAAAATCCGAATTAAGATGGGGGCGACGTCTTGATGGACGGTTGGATTCTGTTATTGCTCAGCTGTGTCAGACTGGCGCTGTACCATACATCTTCCAACAATAAAAAAAAAAAAAAAAAAAACTACGGCCAGCAAAATTATCGACCGTGAACATTAGAACCGCTTCCTGTAGGGCCCACCGAGGTCCCATGAAATCCACCAATGCTTGTGATTACTCCTTTAATAATAGTACTTGAAATCATTTCAATCAAAAGTGATATAAACCCTATAAAAGAAAAAAATTAACCGGTTTATATTCATTACACTTGAAAGTTTGCAATTTAATAGACCACCTAATTCCTTTATAAACCACCAATGCTTGTGATTACTCCTTTAATAATAGTACTTAAAATTATTTCAATCAAAAGTTGTATAAACACTACAAAAGAAAAAAATTTAACAGGTTTATATTCATTACACTTGAAAGTCTGAAATTTAATAGACCACCTAATTCCTTTATTAAAAATTTTATTATGTTTCTAATTAAAATGTTTTATTAAGAATAGTGAAGGGATAGATTTCATCGAATCACCTTAGCATGCTCCCTCTAGAAGCTGAATTGATCAGCGCCCCAATAAAATGCACTAATGCTCTGAGTAGTTATCCTGATCTAAATGTTCCAATATTTACAAATGGGCCATTAGGTTTGAGTAAAACCCTAGATATCTTCTTCAATTTATTTTTTCAATATGATAAGATTACTTTTTAATTCATATTAAAAATAATATTTGTTAGAGAACTATAATACTGATAAGCATAATACCTCGCTGATCTCACATGAGATCATATCCCTTATTGAAAACTTATTTCTATCACAACTCTTATCCTATGGTTCCCCACAACACCGCTTGGAATTAGAAGTGTAATAAGAGAAATATTCTTAAAGGAATTAAGGAATGTATTTTCTGTTGAGATTATTATATGATTTTGATGACAACAAACCTGTCTTAAGACTTGATGCTAATGATGATTTAAGTTTTAAAAGCCGAAATAAAGACAAATATGTTTGGCATGAATAATCACTATTGCAATATTTTGAATGCAATCATATTGCATAAATTGTTTTAGAAAAAAATTCATTATGATCCATAGTGCATTGACCTTGTTTATTATATATTAGATCATAGATATATCATATGCTTTATGAAGTTATCACTTTAAGCTTTCATTAGAAAAATTATATGTGATTTATTAATGTTCTACAATTTGTGAAATTTATGTAAGGATAAACGTATATTGATAAGTGTGCTTCATATAAGATATTCTTTTCTTTATATGAAAAAGAAATTGTATAAAAATGAGCTTATAAATACAAAATTATGATTTAAAGTACATATCCATGCTTTACAACTTATGCAAATTACATATGGATATTTATATTATGATTTATAATGGAAAATATAATGAAAAATGTGAAGCTAACAATGTGCAAAAGTGTAGAAATTTCTAAGTGCAAGTGCATTGCTACAGTAATTTTGTTGCAGTACTTTTGCTACAGTGCTGTTGTAGTGACAAAAGAAGTGGATTGTCTAAGACGAAGTGGAAGTAAAGCTTCAGACAAATTAGTAGATGAAGTAACAGACAAAGTGGAAGATAATGTTTGAGTTAGCAGACGAAGTAACAGATGATTGCTACAATAATCTGCTATAGTAATTTTTTATAATAACCTGCTATAATAACATATAGACAAAACTTCAAGCAATCAACAAACGAAGTAACAAACGAAGTGCTATAGTGATCTGCTACAATAATTCTACTACAGTACAATAGACAAAGCTTCAAGTGATCAACAGACAAAGTAACAGACAAAGAGATAAAGCAAAGCTATAATGATCTACTACAGTAATACTGCTATAGTAATGTGCTACAGTATCTTGCTGCAGTAAAAACTGTCTATTTTCAAATATTGAAAATTCATCACTTTGCAGCAGCTGGATTTTGCAACAATATTCTTCCAAGCAGTTCACAACCTTTCTAGATGATAAAAACAGACAATCCATTGAAGGAGAACAAAATGCTTGAGGGATCTAAGTGCTAAACAAAAATCAAACATAAAGAACTCATTCAAATTTTCAAGTGTAGGACGGCAGATATTTATTCTAACCATCTGCCACATTTCAGAAAGTTTAAATTACAGAGATTTCTGAATACTCTATTCGAATTCTCATCTTATCCTAAGAGATAATGAAAAGGCAGTGGATGGAAAAAGAAATTCAGAGAGCAAAACACATTTGTCTAAAAATGAAAAATCCCAACGTCATATGGAATCAACTATAGATAAAGTAAAAGATGAAGAGAGTTTGTCCAGTTGGAAAGAGACTTTGTCTAATACTTACTTCAAAAAAATGCAATAAAGCATCGGTCAAAGTGGAGCAGCTAAATCTATCAGAATTTATTGTCTTCTTTCCAAAATCGTGAAACAAGTCAGAGCTGTAGTGTCTCCTCATTCGTCAAATGCCTAAACCAGTTATTTACCTTTTTCTATGTTAAGGTCGGCATTGCAGAACGACTCTAAGCATATGGGAATTAATTAGAAGATGGCGTTTTCAAATGGGAGATTATCAAAATGGTCTTCTTGCTCATCTACTTTCATCTTTGCATTTAATGAAGATCATCTTCCTTCAATGGTCAAGTCTTCAAGAGAGTTATTTAAGGAGAAGAGATTAGAATATTCAAAGGTGGTGAAGGAATACTTTTAGATTTACTTAATCCTGTGTAAATCTTTCAACCCATGGCCAAGAGCTTAAACCTTCAGTTATCTATCCATGAGCTTCAACTTGCATATTTATATGGTCATTGAGTTTACATTTTGGAAAGATCTTTCTATGTTGTTAGAGTTATAAAAGATCATGTCTTCCCCTATGCTTCATTATAACACTCTATAAAGCGTATTAGTTTTCTAATTAATCTGAAAACTAGAGAGTTGGTGGTGATCTCTAGAAAATCATCAAGTTTACTGGTGATTTATGAAACCAGTGAGTTTTCTGGTAACCTCGTGAAACTAGAAGAGTGTTGAGAATACTATTTATGCCCCCTAGAGCTGGAATCTAGAAGAGTGCTGGGAGCACTATTGTATTTTCATTATATGGGATATAGTAGAACCCAAGGCACAATAAGTGTGTGCTCTTGAAAGAGTGGATATAAATACGGGTTCCTGAACCACTATAAAAATTGTGTTATCTGTGTGTGTGTTTACTTATTTTATCTTTCATACACTTTAATGTTTTCATTATTTATCTTACAATGCACCCCACATAATTATGAAAAGAAGAAAATGGTCTAATAGGGATTAAGCAATAAATTTTTATATACCCAATTTACCCTTCCCTTCTTTGGTTAAGCCATACTTCAGGAACGAACATTTTCATCCAAAACCCCTCGAAACCTGTATTTAATTATGACTATCCCAACATACACCGTATCTCCTACACACTGAACAAGTTTAAGCTACAAAAGGACTAGGTATGCACACTCCTTGATCATTAGCTCTCTCTATTACCTATACCCCTCTAAAGATCTTAATGCTGACTTGAGCATCGGAGTGTTCACATTAAGCCCACTCTGGCCCCCTGTGACATCCCCTTTGTCTTACAGGATCTTCATCTGAGGTTATCTAGAGAGGAATTTGGGTACGACCCACACACTGGCATCGTCTGTGGGAAGGCTAAAAAATTTAGTCATGTCAGATAGATACATGACAACATGAATCTTCCTCCACACAATCCCTTAATTTGAAACAATCCATCTTCCACAACTAATTAGAGCAATGCCACTTAAACTTTCAGAACTATGATGTTGTTAGAACAACTATTACAGATAAATAACCACATGATGCAGTAGATGATGCAACAGATAATACAGTAACAAAGGCAATTCTTCGATAGAATGCTTACCTTGAATAACCAAAGAGGTAACCTCTTGTAGCAATCCCTTGCTCCCTCATTACCTAGGCCGCACCCGTTCAGTGCCCTTGGGATCGAAGTTGGAATTGTACCAAATACACAAATTCACTTCAAAATTAGTGATAACATTGGATTTAACCATCAAGTAAGGCCAGGTCTTTCCACATTAGGAGCACAGACAATAGTGATGCTTGCATTTTGGCCGATTTCAGAGGCGATAATTAAAGAAGGGACTACAAAAGGCATTACAATTATGGCCAATGATGGAAATATGGAGGTAAAGGAACTCCCCCTTTCTATCAAAGGAAGAGAAAATATCAAAGGAGTTATTAATTGTAACACCTAAGGTGTCAAAAATGAGAAAATTTTTTCTTAAATCATCATTTTGGAATAATATGTACATGGATTTAGAAATGGTGAAGAATTGTTATGAAACTTAATGTACATGGCGATTAAATGACATTAGTCTTATTTATTTGAGAGATAATTAATGTCCATATTGGTTATAATTATATGGGAAAAATCATGGCTAAACATATGAGAGAAAGTGCGGGAGAAAAGTGAAGGAAAAAGCAAGAAAATAGGGGCAACCAGTCAGGTGCCACGGTGCCCAAATGAAGGTTGCAATGCCCATCACAATTGTTGTTAGGAGGCGGTGGTGCACAATAATGGGTGGTGTATTTAAATAGTCCACCCCTTCTTCTTCCTCATTCGCCCCTCTCCTTTCCATGCCCAAGAACCCATCCCTTTTGCTCAAAATTTCATGTGATTTCTTGATGGAATAGCCGTTTTTAGGCATGCAATCCATTATCCATGCCCCCAAACCCAAAATCTTGACATGTTAAGTGGTGAGAGAGAGAAAGCTTGTTTTGTTGGGATTCATGGAGGACTCTTGAAGAGTTGGGGCCAAATTCATGGGTTAGGGTGAAAGTAACATATGATTGATGGTAACTTCGTTTTCTCCAAATTAATTTATGATTTTTGTTTTATTAGGGTTTCATGCAAGCCATGAATAGTGATTTAAGGGGGATTTAACATAAAATTATTAAGGGTTTCATGGGAAAACAATTGCTTTGTGAATTACAACATTTTTGGATGATTTGGGCATGTACAATTGTGCATTATTGTGGCCCACAAAAATGGGTAGCAAGTTTTTCATGATAGGGTGGCATATGGTGTGAGTGATGTAGTTGGGAACTAAATTGGCATAATTAATACATTAGTCAACCTATTTGATGTTAATTATTGTTCAATATAAATAATATGTAACTAAAATGCATGAGAAGATGATATGTATTACTGAACTTTATGATACAATTAATATAGCTTCAATGTTCGATGAAATACTTCAATGAAGAACAAAGGGTAAGTTAGGCTTACTTAATGTAAGTATGATGGTATTATGATAATAATCATGTTAAAGACAGAGTATAAGTTGTGAGAAAGGCATGAAACTTATGACGTAGAGTTGAAATGGATTAAGTAAATCATGCATATTAGATGTTTGCTAAAATGCTTTAATGAGAAGCAAAGTGTGATTAAAAGGTTTCATTGTAGGCCCTAAGTAGCTACTAATTAGGAATGATAATGGGATTTTAAATATCTTTAAAGAATGATTAAAGAAAGGTTGAAAACATTAGCAGCAATAGGGTTTTGATTGGATGGAAATTACACATTTGAAACATGTGGATAGCTTGTGACACCTAGAAATTGGACTCTATGGAATCTCAAATTGAGAGACATGATGATTTCCACTAGAACACATGTTGAAACATGTAATTAAGCAATGAGATAAAAATAAACATTGATGAAGTAATTAAGTGGTTTCATTTATGTTATGAGTGAATTGAATTTCTAATTTGGAATTTATGTAAATTGCATTGATGCGTGTGATATGTGTAGGGCCATTGGACCATTGATGAGAAGCCAAGTTATGAAACCTAAAGAATTGTGAAATGATCTCAAGTAAGGAAAAGTAGGCTCCCTTTCTTATTGATGTGTGAATGTATGGTTTGATGGGAATAGTATTTATCCCATAACTATAGGCACTAGATTTATAGTGATGTTTATGTTGGTTTTCGTATGATAGCTATACTTAAGAAGGGAGGGGTGAATTGGATTTATCAAAATTAACTGCTTGACCCTTATAATATTACTCACCCTCTTTTCATGCTTGTGAGTTATGTAATGTAAGTTAACTAGTAAAGCATTAAAGTGCTAGACAGAGTAAACAAGCACACACACACACACACACACACAAATAACATAATTTTTATAGTGATTCGGGAACCCCATTCCTACATCCACTCTTTCAAGAGCACACTCTTCTTATACCTTGGGTTCTACTATATTCCATATATTAGAAATACAATAATACTCCCAGCACTCTTCTTGATTCCAGGTCTAGGGGCCATAAACAAGTGTTCCCAACACTCTTCTGGATTTCAGCTCCAGGAGGCATAAACTAATGTTCCTAACACTCTTTTAGATTCCAACTCTAAGGAGCATAAACTAATGGCTCTTGTCTCAACAAATAGTCACAACCCCTCTTTAATCTCATCCACACTATCAACTCAAGGCATTTACAAAGAAATGGATAAAGTGGTTTAAGCACACTTTTACAAATATCTTAATGAAAACATAGGGGAAGGCTTAAGGATTTTTGTGGCTCTTTGTGTTGCAGAAGCCCTTCTCTTAATGTATGAATAAGAAGGCCTTGAAGATTTAGAAGATTGAATCTCTTGAATAGATATTTAGAAGTTGAATCTCTTGGCCTTGGGTGGAAGGTTTTGTAGAAGATTTAAGCTCTTGAAAAATATTCCTTCACCACCTTTGAATCATCTCACCTCTTTTTCTTAAATAACTCTCTTGAAAACTTGACCATTAGAGAAAATTGGATCATCAAAAGCAATTAAATTTTAGTGCTTGATCCAAGATTGCTTAATGAAAATACTTACTTAATTCATCTAAGTTTAGATTTGCAAGAAACATTATTAGTTCTACTTGTAAGGCATCTCATAATGAAACTTGAATAGAGTGAAGCAATCTGAAACATATATCACTTTTTATGCTCACTTAGACCACACTTATTCAATCATCTTTATAAATTCATAAGCCTTTTTTATGTCCTTATATGTTCAATATGTGCTTTTGAAAATATGTTTATACCATAATTTATGCACCTTATCAATTGAACAAATCATCCAAGAATCATATTTTAGTATTTAATGTAGGATTTGATCACCAAAGAATTTTATCAATGCAAGGTAGCACATTTAGGCAAATTCAAGTACTTCTATAGTCAGATTTGAAACATATGTTCAACAGAAAAATTGTAGCATTTTTCTTAGCTTTTCAATGCATTAAGAATCACATGATTTTGATTTTTCATAAGAATGTTATGGCTAGAACACTGTAGCTGTCTCCAGTAGCTGAAACTTAGTTTGAAATTTTACTTTGTCAAAAAGGTGTCACTTTGAGGCCCAATAAATCATAGAAAGAGGTTGATTCAATAAAATTAATGAACATAAATCCCATTAAATTATCTATCCAAGGAATTAAGAATCACTTAATTCTAAGTTTATATGAGAAAGTTATGATTAAAATACTATAAGTGCTCTAGATGATGTGAAAATTGTAAAAAGCAGCTTGGGATGAAAAAGACTATCACATATTATTTGAATTTTCTCATCATATAATTTTAAGTTGTATATGCTCAAACATTCTTATAAAATTATGGTCATGAATAGTAGGAATAATGGATAAAGTACAATGATTTATGACATGAGCATAACTTTTAAGCATTCACAAAGATTTAAGTTATTTTATTAATTATTTCAATCTTAGGAATTCAAGCCTTAATGATGATTACAAAAGAAATAGCTAGGCATGGAATGCCTATTCAAGACCTTAAACCATGAAGTTTCCCAAACAGGCTTGACTATGCCTTGAGATTGTAATTATTTAAGGATTAATTATTTTACATATCAATTTAAATTTTCAGAATGATTTAGTTTGAAAATAATGAATGCAATTCAACTTAAATCTAAAGCAGTTAAATGTACATTTTAGGAAAATCAAGAATATATGGCAGTGAAATGGATATATTTAATGTACTTATCAATCAAATATATATCGAGTTTGGCAAACTTATCTCTTTTGTCACTTCCTTTTTCATTTTTTGCATTTGAGCTCATAAATGATGATGTCAATCTTGACTTTTCATTTTAGCTTTTGATTTTCTTTCTTCAACTTGAAGTTTGTAGATTATGAAGATGATTTTGATTTCTTATCATTCTCCTTCTTCTATGTGCTCATTTCAAGTTTTTCCTTCATACACCTGAGAGATTCTCACACTTTTTCTTTCATTAGCAAAATCAAACAAATGTGAGCTTTATGCAATATTTTAATAAGTGCAATTTCTTTCTATCACGAAATAATATGCAGTAAAGAATCTAGATTACTCAGCAAAATAAAATACACTTTATTACTTTAAATAGATCATTCATTACTTAAACTATTTGCTTCTTTCATGAATGTTTTCCTTTTTCTTAGGTGTCTCTAAAATTCTGTTTCAATTTGTGTTTCAGTTTTAAAATATGAATGTATTTGATTTAGATTCTTCTAATCTACACTAAACCTTAAGGTTCTATTCATGTTCTCATGAAGCTATATTAGATACAAACAAAATCATATCAGAAACAAATGAGTAAATGGATTAACTATGGACATTAAAAGAATATAGAGGATTTTTTGTTTGAGTTACCATACTTGCACCTACCTTTTTTTTGTCTTTGGCTTCTTTAAACATCTTCTTCATGCAATATCAAGAAGTCATTTGCCCTTTGATGAAGCTTGATTGATTTTTCTTTCTCCATTTCTTTCTTTAACAAGTTGCTTCTCCTTAACTTGTAAGGATCTCTCAATTGCTTCAGCCTTTTGTTCTTCAATTTGAGTTTGAGGCTTAGCAATTTCTTCTTCTTCTTTTTCTTTGGGTTGCTCCCTCTCAACCCATGAGTCTTTTTCCATTGGAGGTTACTCCTTTTCTTCTACTTGATTTCCTACACTCAAATCAATCTTAACAGTAACATTAGTTTCATTTGAGTGCAAATCATCTTGCTCCTCATATATTATCTATAACCTGTCCAACATTTCTCTTGCACTTTTACAAGTTAAGACAAAGTTGCAAACAGTGGGGTAGAGAGCATATAGCAAGGCATTTATAGCTTTGACATTTTCTCGCCTTGCTCTCTCTTCATCCTCATTTAAGCTAATAAAAATAGTTTTTCATAATTTGAGGTTATTATCCATAAGATATATTTTCAGTCTCCTTTTCCATTGAGTGAAACTCATTCCATCAAAATACAAAAGTTGGGAGATGGAGTATCCATCGGTAAATATAGAGGATGATATGAATGGGTTAGCCATGTAGATCTCTATAATTAATTACATGGCCCTCTCTGATACCACGTATTGGTTCCCGTAGGATGGTTTTACCTAAAATGAGAGAGGTGATTTGGGTTTATAAAAATTATTTGCCTGACCCCTATAATATTACTCACCCTCTTGTCATACTTGTGGGCTGTGTAATATAAGCTAACTAGTGAAGTATTAAGGGTGCTAGATAAAGTAAATAGACACACACAAACAATATAATTTTTATAGTGGTTCAAAAAACTCATCCCTACATCCACTCTTCCAAGAGCACACTCTCCTTGTGCCTTGGGTTCCACTATATCCCATATAATGAAAATACAATAGTGCTCCCAACACTCTTCTAGATTCCAGCTCTAGGGGGCATAAACAAGTGTTCTCAACACTCTTCTAGATTCTAGCTTTATGGGGTATAAACTAGTATTCCCAATAGTCTTCTAGGTTTCATCTCTAGGGGGCATAAACTAATGGTTCTTGTCTCAACAAACAGTCACAACCCATCTTGAGTTTGATCCACACTATTGACTCAAGGCATTTACAAAGAAATGGATAAAGCAGTTTAAGCACACTTTTACAAATATCTCAATGAAAGCACAGGGGAAGGCTTAAGGATTTTTGTGGCTCTTTGTATTACAGAAGCTTTTCTCTTAATTTATAAATAAGAAGGCCTTGAAGATTTAGAAGATTGAAGCTCTTGAATAGATATTTAGAAGTTGAAGCTCTTGGCCTTGTGTGGAAGGTTTTGCAAAAGATTTAAGCTCTTGAAAAATATTCCTTCACCACCTTTGAATTATCTCACCTCTTTTTCTTAAATAATTCTCTTGAAAGCTTGATCGTTGGAGGAAGATGATCAAGAAGCTAGATGAGTAGGAATAAATGTAGAAGACCATTCTGATAATCTCCCATTTGAAAATGTCATCTTCTAATAAATTCTCATCTGCTTAGAGCTAGTCTGCAGTGCCGACCTTGACATAGAAGAAGATGAATAGCTGGTTTAGGCAACTGTCGGATGAGAAGATGCTATAACTCTGACTTGATTTACAATTTTGGAAAGAAGATAATAAATTTAGACAAACTCAATCACTCCATTTTGTCTGGCACTTCATTGCATTTGTCTGAAGTTAATATAAGAGAAAGTTTCTTCTTTATCGAAGTCTCTTTCCAACTGGACAAAGTATCTTTGTCTCCTACTTTGTCCATAATTGATTCCAGATGAATTTGGACTTCTTTATTCTCAGACAAATGTGTTTTGTTCTTTGAACTTCTTCCATCCACTGTCTTTTCATTGTTTCTTCAAATAGTATGAGATTTCGAATAGAGTATTCAGATTGACATCTTTAAGCATATTTCAAAATCTCTGTAACTCAAACTTTCTAAAATGTGGCAGATGGTTAGAACAAATATCTACAGCCCTGTACTTTAAAATTTGAATTAGCTTTTGATGTTAGATTCTTGTTTAGCACTTAGAACCTTCAAGCATTTCATTCTCTTTTAATGGATTATCTATTTTTACAATCCAGAAAGGTTGTGGACTGCTTGAAAGAATATCGTTGCAATATACAGCTGTTGTGTAGCACTACTTTGTTTGTTAATTTGTCTGAAGTAAGTATCAGACAAATTTTTCTACTTAAAAGTTTGCCCGCTGGTACTATAGTAGGTTACTATGGCTATTTACTATAGCATTTAATTGTAGCAGCTACTTCATGTTTTGCTTTGTCTTTGATGACAGTTCTTCTTCCAATTTGTTTGACATGGTAGTAGTACTATAGTATTTTACTATAGCGGATACTTCATCTTTGCTTCATCTTTGACGACACTTCATCTTTAGCTTTGTCTTCTACTTCGGCTGATACTATAGTAGCATTATAGAAAAAATATTGTAGCAACGAACTTGCACTTGAAAATTTTTGCACTTTTACCACACTGTTAACTTGAATTTTTTTTATATTTTATATTATAAATTAGAATATAATTATCCATATGAAGTTTGCATCTATAAAGCATGGATATGGAATTTGAATCATGATTTATTTTTATAAACTCATCTAAGTACTCATTCTTTTTCATTCAAAAAAAATATCTAAACTTAGATCAAGATGTATATGCTTATGTAAATGATATCCAAATAAAGTACGCATATTTTCAGCATATCTTTCTACATTTCAAGCTTTCTATACTAGATGCATCATTAGCATAAATTGAGTCTTAAGACAAGTTTTGTTGTCATCAAAATCATATAATAATCTTAATAGTTTATCATATTGTGTGGATGTGTGAATGGTTGTCAATAGTAAGTATCCAATGATTTTATATATCTTATGTTATGCAAATGTATAAATTGATTGAGGACAGAGTTATCCCATGAATTTTCTTTTAGTTATTTATGTGTGAATGAAGTTTTCGTTTTGTGCCATAAATGGGACTGATGTGTTGTATTTCTATGTGTTGGCTTAGAATATTTTACATTCAGTTAATTGTGGAATTGAAATGTTTATGATATTTCTTTGTCTTGCATTCCATCATAAGTCATGAAGCATGATGGATATGATTGAATTCTATGGCATATAATGGTATAATGTCAGATAGGGGATGTTTGGATGGATGTAGGATGTTTGGATGTATGGGTGCTAAGTCATGTGATGTGGGTGAAAATGTTTGGATGATGGTTTATAAAATCGTGATCTTGATCTCAGATAGTGCGCCAACTAGTTTACTCGGCAAGAATGCCGAAGGATTGGTAAAGCAGTTATGATATGATAGATACCCATGGGGTATCACCCTGCTTGGAGTAGCATGGTTTCTATATGATAGACATCCACGGGATGTCGCCCTGCCGAGTTGGCATGGTTTCTATATGATATACATCCATGGGATGTCTGACTGAGCAGCACAGTTATGATATGATTGACACCCAAAGGGTGTCGACATGCCTAACCAACAGGGATATGGTATGGACATGAGGTGCACTTGTGAGAAGTAGATATGTGATATATGATATGGCATCGGGATGTGAAAATGAGAATCAAGTGATAATGAGGTCAATCATAGTGATGATATGATGTTAATGAATGTTAATGAAATGAGAGGGCCCTAATGATAAAGAAATATGTGAATCCTAATTATGAGGATTATAGGATTAGAGACCATGAAATTACATATGAATTAGAATTATGGAAATGTATGCATCATGGTCATGTGGATAATGTGACATTGTCCTACACTGTTATGAGAATTAGAATTTCAGGGAATTGTTTGGATATTGCCTTTAATGTTGATCATGAATTATACATGTTCAGGATTTGAACATGTTATTTTATTAACTATTGATTATTGTTTTATTTTAATTTGCCTGCTTACTAAGTTCACCCAGACTCATGCCTTCTCATTCTTATTTTTAGTAGACAAGTCATGCATTGAAACCCAACCAAAGGTTGGTGCTCAGGATCAGGATTAGATGATAAACTTTATGCTTCTTAGATAAATTTGGGGTTGGTAATTCCCTGTAATGAACATAAATTATATTTTGAAATGAATTAATTCATGTTGTATATTGAATAATGCATAAGAAAATTGTATTGACATGTCCTTATAGTAATAACGTGATGTATATGAATAAATTTTCATGTAGGTCCAGTAATGTCATTACCATGTGGTTTCGACTTTGGGCATTATGTGGGTGTCGGTGGATATTATTATTTATGATAATGATGTATAATTGATTATAAATATAGAATTATGTGGAGAATGTTGTTCAAATGGAAAATCTTTATATTTTAAGAGAGATTCTGCCATAATTTTTGATAGAATCCTTCTCTAGAATATAAGATGGTAGCGCCCAGGTAGTGGGGCATTACATTAATCAACCTACCAGATCTACAAATGGTACATGAGAATCAGTTGAAAGATAGTTGGATCCTCAACGTAATATAGTGCTAGAAGAAGATGAAGCCCAATCTTGTTTATAGATGGAAGTCCAGAAATTCTTCAAAGAGAAAATTAAATTGCAAGAGAGAAGGATTTCAAGAAAACATGTAGAATATGGAGGAATAATTAGATAGCCTCCTTTCATTAAGGAGATCATGGAAAAACCCTTGCCCAAAGGGTTCAAGCTTACCCACATTAAAGCTTATGACAGGACAACTAATCGAAGAGATCATTTGTCTAGGTACGATGGATAGATGAGCATGATAGAAGCATTCGACATAATAAAATGTCATGCCTTCCAGCCCACATTGAAAGGAGTTGTGCTACTCTGGTATTGGATTTTGGATCTAGAATCAATCAGTACTTTTTGAGAACGCCAAGGCCCTTCCTCGCTAGTTTCATAAAACAACATAGATAGAGGAAGACCATGGAATCATTGAAAGCTATCAAACAACAAGACAGTGAATCCTTTGAGAATATGTTTGGAATAGGTCAATAGATTCAATCAACTCACCCTAGACATCAAAGGACTTGACCAAAGAGTAGTGATGGCAGGCTATAGAATGGATTCAAAAGCAAGTAGATTAAATGCCACCAACATATGAAACCACCTAGGAGTTATCCTGAGCTCCTGGAAGAGCTCAATAGACATATTGATGTAGAAAGTTTATTAAGGAAGAAGACAATAGCTCCAACAAAAGGAGCAAATTCCCACAACATGGGGAAAATTGTCGAGAAGAGCAAGAGGACCACCTAATAGAGATAAGAGTAGATATGATAATTACACTCCCCTCAATAACTCTCGCACACATATTTTCCATGAGATCAAGAATCAAGGCTACCTTCTTGAACCTTGCCCTTTGAAAGAGTCATGAAAATATTGCCTCCATCATAAAGAGAAGGGTCACAACACTGAAGAATGTAGGCATCTCAAGGAATTAATAAAAAAAACTCTAATTAGAAGAGAGAGATTGCAGTGGTACATAGTTGATAATGGCCATAGAAGAGAAGGAGCAAATAACAAAAAAGAGGACACACCTCAATAAAGAGAGGGGACCCCTAAAGAACTAAAGAGAGATGCTGCTACCGAAGCAAATTGTCCAACTACTAGAACCATTAACATCATCACAAGGGAACCAACATATGCTAGAAGCACGCTAGCTAGAAGGAGAGCCTACACAGAGCAAATAAACTTGATTGGGCAAACCTCTAAAAGAAAGCAAGAAGATGACTACCCCATTATCTTCCTATAAGAAGACATTTTGTCAATCATATCAAATTTTGAAGTAAAGCATATCATGGTCAATAGTTCATCAATTGATATTTTTTTTCTACTGTTGCTTTGAAAAATGGGAATTCCAAAGGAAAGGTTGAAGCCGGTAGCAAGGCAACTTATAGGATTCATAAGTGATGGAGTGGTACCAGAAGGCATTTTTACCTTACCTTATACCATAGAAGATAGAGAAATAAAGGCAACAATAGCCCTCGACTTTTAAGTGATGAAGGTACTATCAGCTTATAATGTTGTGCTTGGGCATCCAGGTTTGAATAAAATGAAGGTAGTGATATCAACATACACTTGGTTGTAAAATTTCTCACCTCTATGGGAGTAGGTTTAGTAAGAGCTTATTAAAAAATTGTTGGGTCCCGTAGA
>JAYJMB010037135.1:0-33741 GCA_036873735.1 Pouteria campechiana | reverse complement strand
TTCTTTAGCCTTTGTAACCATGACTGTCTTTTGAAAACTTTTTGATAATTTTGGAGAAACTTATTCTGCATTACTTCTGAGAACTTTCAAGATGTTTCTGATATTTTCTGAGAGTGCTCAAAAGTTCTTTGATGATTGAGTTTCTAAGTGCATATTTTCTGCTTAATTTTGTGTAACATATCTATATTTTTGTCTTTCTTCTATGTGGAGCAAAACTTCGTCACAAATTCTATATTCTCTTGACTATTTTCTGTATTTCTTGTGTTGAACAGAATTTGTTCAGAGCTTCTGTGTAAATATTTGTAGAAGTTCTGTGTTATGTGCTCAGAATGGATCTTGTTTTTGTGGTGCACAAATTTGAAGGTCAAAAGTTCTGTGGAACTTTTGTGTAAGTGAAAACTTCTGAACTTCTTCTTATTGCAGAAACCTCTCTTGCTTCTACAAGCTTCTGAGAAACTTCTGTTAATCTTTTGTGAGTCTTGAAAAATATCTTATTCTTTGCAGCTTTCTTTCATTTTTTTAGCTACTTCAAAATGCTTCATTTAATGCCGTTTGGTCCTACATTTTTGTGCCATTTTGAAGCCTCTAAAGTTATGCTTTCATTGCCTCCGAAGATATTCTTTGAAGATGCATTTTAGAGACTCCAAAGGCATTTTCTGAAGATGTTTTTTAGATCCTCCAAAGCTACATTTTAGAGCCTCTGAAGCCACATTTTAGATCCTCCGAAGTGACCTTTTAGAGTCTCTGAAGCTTTATTTCAAAATCTCTGAAGTGACCTTTCAGAGTCTCTGAAGCTTTATTTTAGAATCTCCGAAATAACCTTTCAGACTCTCCGAAGCTTTATTTCAAAATCTCCAAAGTGACCTTTCAGAGTCTCCGAAGCTTCATTCTTTTGTCATCAAAATCAAACTTTGAATTTTCCATATCTTTGCAAGTAGCTGTGTTGATTTTGATTCTTGAAGAATTCCTTCATTTCTTCTGGATTGCATACATTTAGAACATTCTTGCACATTTTCATCAATAAAGAGATCAACTTGATATGTTCTATACATCGAATTTTAATCAATGCAATGTTCTGTTTAGCACCATGGTATGCAAAAAGAAATTGGTAACAATATGAGCTAATTATTTTGGTAGATTACTTGGCAAAATATGAATCATCCATTTCTTAGATTATGAAGATTTTTGTTTTTAATTATAACATTTGGATTTTTAATATCTTCAAATTATATTCGATTAAGATTATCAAGAATTAAAAAGAAACCAAATACAAGATATTTTGTACAACCATTATCATATGAGCACTTAATGTTTTTATAGATGTAGCTTTTAAATCAAAGGTTTTTTAACCTTATTAAAGAAAATATTTTTTAAATTATACAAACATTCTGTTACTAATTTGCCACCTTTGAATATCAGGAGTATTGATTTCCAAACTTGATTATAGTTTATATTTTCTTATGGATGCATAATGTTGTAATGTTTAGATTAAACATATATTTCTTTGGTGTTCTTATCCTTAAGATTAAGTTGATCATTTATGGATAGCTTCTCTAATTTAAATAGCTTTTAGAATTAATACTTTTGTTATAATTTTATAATTTGATATATATATGTTTATATATTACTAAGTTGAATACTAAAGTGAAGCAATATTTGAGACAAAAGAATAAGTGCATAAAACAAAGATATTAAGTAAAAAGAAGTTTGGTTTGAGTTGTCATACTTGCACTTACATTGTCTTTCTTGACTTTATGGAATCTATTTTTTTCAACCAGTGTCAAGAAACCTTTTATCTTTGGAAGGAACTTGGTATTTCATCTTTTCTTCAATTTCCTTCTTTGTTTCATAGTCCTTTGGTGAGAAGAAATCATTCCAATTTTCAAGCTTAGATACTTCTTCTATTTCTTTCTTCTTTCTACGATTGTCCTTCTCTTCCTTTTTCTCACTTCTTTTTCTTTGACTTGCTTCAGATGTCTGTTTTGAACTACAAGTCTTTTTGTATTATTTTTACCTTCTTCAGATAGATTCTCCTCAACTTGAGAGGATTCCTCAGCTGCTTTATCCTTTTGATCTTTAATTTGATTTTGGGATTCAAAACTTTCTTCTTGAATTGCAATCTCTTCTTGAGATTGGTCCTCTTTAGTCTGTGGTAGTTTTTTTATTGACAGTTCTTCTCTTTTCACAAATTGATCATTTTTCTTTTCTCCTTTTTTTTGAGGAGATTGTGCGATTGTTTCATGATTTCCTACACTAAAATTTTTCTTAGCAGAGATATTAGTTTTATATAGCAGTAAATTAATTTGCCCTTTAGAAATAGCCTTTAGCTTGTCTATTATGTCTTTTACATTTTTACAGGTTGCAACATGACTATATATGGTGGGGCATAGAGCATTTAGCAAAGTATTTTTAGCATTGATGTTTACTTGCCTAGCTTTTTCATCATCTTTATTTAAACCAATAAAGACAGCTCTCCATATTTCAAAATTATTAGCCAAAAGGCTTACCTTTGTCCTCTTTTCCATTAATCTAAACTCATTCCCTCAAAGTATGAAATTTGTATGATAGAATATTCTTTAAGAAATATGATAGTAGACATTATTGGGTTAGCCAGATAGATCACTACAAATGTTTATGTAGCCTAATTTGATACCACTTGTTGGTCCTGGTAGGATAGGCTAGAACCCAAGAGGGGGGGGGATTAATTGGGTTTTATAAAATTTACTTATTTTAACCCCTATTTGATCAAATTCGTTTCTTTCTTTTATGTTGGCATGCTAATCAAAGTAAAGCAATGGATAAAGAAAATAAAATTATAAAGGAAAGATCAAGCACAAATAGCACACGCAACTTATAGTGGTTCGGGCCCTCTCTTGGCACCTATTCCACTCTCTAAGTCAGCCTTACTTGTTGCACTTAGGTTCCACTAATACTATGTGAAATCACACTTGGTTTTCCTGAGCTAACTAAGAACTCATACGTTGGTTTTACAGAGCTTACTAAAAACTCACTATGTTAGTTTTTACAAGCTTACCAATAACTCTAACAATGTTGGTTTTCATAAGCTAACTAATAACTTTTAACCACGTTGGTTTTCACAAGCTAACTAACAACTTTTAACCACGTTGGTTTTCACAAGCTAACTAACAACTTTTACCCACGTTGGAACAAGCTCACCAACAACTTTAACCCTAGTTTTTAAGCTAACCAGCAATTCTACAAATGAAATAAATGAAATAAGGGATTACAATTTTTGATGTGTTTCTTGTTGAGCATTGAGGAAGATCTTAGATGCAGTTCTTCTTGTTGTAGAAGCTCTTCCTTTATGTTGTGTAGAGACTGACCTTGAAGGAGATTGAAGAATGAAAGCTCTTTTGGAATATGGAAGTGGTAGATCTTGGCCTTTAGAATTTGCAAGAGAATTTCTCTTTTTCTTGTTTATATATTTTCTTTTTTGCTCTCCATCTACTTATTTAAACGTCCCTTGAGTTCTCCTTAAATTGATATTGAAAATTAGAGTGTTGGAAGAGGTGCTTAGAATTCAAATTTTCGACCGTTAGGCATCGACAGGTGGTATGGCAGGCACTTGGGCCAAGCGGCTATGAGCCAGGCGATATGCCAGGCAGCTGGGACAAGCGACTATGGTCGATTTTCTGGCTTTTCTTCCAAGTGAATCTTGTTGCCTCCTGGTAGGCAGTATGGTAAGTAGCTACCACATCGGTTGTGCTCCTAGGTAGTATGTACAGGCAGTTGGAGAATTTGCCAGTCGATTCATCTTCTAGTCCTTCATTTCTTAATTTTTCTAAGTGTCTATTGCCAGGCAATTGCATCAAGTGGCTGGCATCCTTCAATTTGTGTTTTGGCATTTTAATTCTTTTTGAAACTTTAACATATTCTATTTTAAAATAATAAGTAATATATATGAAGTTTGAATAAGATATTTGATTCATACTTTCCAATGGATGTGTATATAAAGTATATTTTCATTTATTTGCTTATACACACATGCTTTCATTAAATCTCATGTATATACTATATAATGTCAGAGTATACTAAAATAATTGTTCAATTGTGAATATCAAAAGATAAGTTTACATATGTTGTAGATCATCGATAGCCATAATGTATTTGTGTTTTGATAAAGAAAGGTTTGTTTAGGTATGTTTGTTATTCTTACATCTACTAATGATGTTTTTATGTTTTTCTTTTTATGAAGAATACCTAATTAATTACATGTTTCCTTGAAGTTTATCAAACATTCTATAATTATCCATTCATAATATACATATGTTGTGAAGCATGGATATTTACTTTAATCTTAAACTTCATCCGATTATGATTTCTTTCTTTCATCAGTTAACACTTCCATGTAGAACACACACACACATATATATTAATAAAAGATCCAACATATGATAAGAAGATGATTGCATAATGGATCATATGATTGTTCATCAGGTAATTATAGATATCTAAGAGATTTATGGAAGATAAACAAATATGAATGTATTCTAGCAAAGCATTTGAAAGATGTATTTTGACAATTTGTTCTTATAGCAGAACATTTGAAATCATAGCAAAGTATGTATGCGTGCTTGCTGTTGAAAGTTGGAATATACACTTAGAATACCTATACTTTTCTTCTGAAGTAATTTATAGTTGGACAAATAGATTGGAAGATTGGTTTTAGAGTTTCTAAAACATATCAAGTATATAGACTTCAGAGCCTCTAAAGCAATTCTTTAGAGTTTCTGAAATGACTTCAAAGTTTATTACTTGACTTTAGAGGAGTTAAATTGATGTTGTAATTTTAGAGCTTTAAAAGCTATATTGGGTGCTAGTTTTAGAGTTTTCTGATCCCTAAGAATTAAAGAGTTATTTCAAAGTTTCTAAAACTATTTTAAGTACAAGCCTTATAATTTCAGAGAAATTACTTTAGGACTTCTGAGGATGCAGAAATAACTTTTTGAAATACTATTAAAGTTTCTGAAATACTTCACAAGTGTTCTAATGGTATATATATGAGTAATTCATATACAAATTTTAGGTAATGTTCCAATTCTTATAATCAAGTGATCATTATCATTATAAAGTAAATAATTTATGTGTATGGATTAACATGAATTGTATATATTAGGCACATGTATAGTTCTAGTTTTTGTTTTCCAATATTAATAATATCATTAGCATAATGCAAAGCTAGTATAAGTTTTGTTGTCATCAAAATCATCTATCATATATGTGTGGATCATCATCACAATACATGTATGACTCAACATTTACTAGGAAAACAAGTTGATTTAGGTATGCAATCATTCACGCATGTATCCTAGCTGAACTTTTATCTTTTTGAGTGATGGGAAAAGATGAAAACTCAATTTTCTTGCACCCTATGAAGGCTATGGAGAGTTTTGGGGTGGATTTTCATTGTCAAGATGAAGCCATACATGAAATACATGTTAAGTGCAATTTTCCCCAAACAAATTAACATTTTCTATTGGTTAGGGTTTTATAGATGATTTAGAACAATGGAAATTGGGGGAAATAATGAATTTGGGTATTAAAACCATGGGGAAAACATTTTATTAATAGATTATTATGTGTTGGGGCTTGTTTGCACATAAGAAATTATGATTTGCCCTATTAGGTTTCTACCCATGTGTGAATAGTGGATTTTTGGAAGATAAATAGTGATTTCTCCACAACTTTGTAGCTTATGAGTAATAATCATGGGAAAAAATGATTAAGGCATGCATTAGACTATTTTGAACTTGATTGGGCTTAAAACATGAAGATTCATGCTGGTTAGGATTTTGTGAATGTTGATAATTAGGGAAAAACTTATGATTTAGATGCAATTGCTATGGGAAAATGCATAATTAGTTGATTATAATTTTTTTTGGATAGTTTAAGCATGAGAAATCTTAAACTTACCAAGTATTAGTTCATGCTTGTTGAAATGCATCAATGAGAAACTATTATGGGTATGACATTGGAATGGCAGTGAATTGGGATATACTTAGAGTTTAATTGGTATATTACAAAGGTTACCTAAGTGTTGAATATGTTGACCTTTGATTATATATTGATAAGTATGCAATTATGCATTAAGGAAGTACATGGATTTAGACATTAATTAATCATGGTAACTAATTCATTGGTTTCAAAGGAATTAGTTCAAACTATGTTTGTAATTGAATGGGACTGTTGCCCTATACAGATGATCTGAGAAGGATGAAAATGAATTAAGCTGGAAGAGTGTAATGATTCACTCGAGGTAAGTAGGCATTTGTTTACGCTAGTTGGCTAGGGATAATGTTTATCCCTTTATTTGAAATTCTGATCATGTTTTGTTGATTGCATGGGTATTAGCCCATTTGTATGAATTTGGACATGTATGTTTAACTGGGGATAGTAAATATCCCATATTTGCTTAAGCCATATTTGCTTAAGATTAAGGTTGTTTGGTTTTGTTAGGGATATTAAGTATCCCTTAGATTGGAATGTTTGATATTTTGGGTTATTATGGATGTCTAATGTGAGGGATAGAGGATATCCCTCTGTTATATGTTTAAATTGAAAATTGATTCAATATAAGATTGATTGGTTGGATAGAAATAATAGGGATTCTTTATTTGGTATTATTTGATAAACATTTATCCATTTGTGATTATTTATAATGAGGGATATTAATTATTTTATATGAAATGTGCTATTTGTGGATTAGTTGTTGTTTATGATATTTGTCTACTTACTGAGTTGCCCGGACTCAATTCTTCTTATTTAATTTTTTTTACCTAACAGGCATTAGCAAGCAAGAGTAGAAGATAATTATGAAGGTTTGATTGAATGTTGGGATTGCAATTACTTTGTATGATTGTATAAAATGGATTTGTAGGATTGTATTAAATTGTAAATGATGTATATTACATAGTAATGGCATGTCAAAATAATGTAAAATGTATCTGATATTAATGTGGACTGTATTATTATCATCATGGGATGATATAGATTCTGGGTTGTGAGTAAGTTGGGCCATTTTCATGATTTATGGTTTGATTTATATTTGTTAGTATTTCAATTGATTAGAATTATGAGTTGGATTTTAGAAATTTAATTAAATGATTGTATATCAGGTTTTGAATATTAATAATACAGGGTGGACTCTTCCAAAATTTTGGCTGAACATTCCCTTAAATTGGGAATTTGCAAAGGAAATATAGAGCTCAGGGCGAGGTATCCTAGAATGGCACTCGAGCACCCCCACCCTAAAAGTGGGGAAGTTTAGGCAAAAATAAAGGCAAATAACCAAGGTCACACCTCAGAAGGCAGGGCGTGACAATGGTGTGGAATGTAAAATGGTGAGAAGGATTTAATCCTCCTAATATGATTGTATTATTATGTTGTTATTCATGTTTTAGTTGGAATATACTACTTTTGGATTAATTATTGTTATCCATTATGCCTACTTACTGAGTTTTCTCATAGTCACGCCTTCTTGTTTAAAAAGTTTTAGTGAACAGGTCAAGCAAAGAAGCTCGAAGATGTTGTTGTTTAATTTATTCTGTATAAATTATCGATTGAAATTTCTTATGATGTATATGTATTCATTCAAAATTGTATTAATTTAATCAGAGATGTATTCTGAGTAGGTCTAATGATGTAAAGGTACTGACATATCATAATAGTGTGGTGAATGATTTGGTATTCTTCTAGTTTGTCTACCATCGTAGTGCGACTCAGGTTCTCAGCCGATGTGGGTAAGTTGTCTAGTATAATGGTATAAGTTGTTGTCTTATAATTATTAAATGTAAATTTTATTTGATTGATAAATACATGCATACATTTAAGCCCTTAAATACAGGGTAGACTCTACTGAAATTTTGGCAGAAAGTTTCTTTAGAAATAGGGAAATGATAGAGAAATTATGGTTAAATGTTGAAATGCGTAGGCCCCTGGGTGAGGCATGATAGTTTCAAATGGAATAAAAAAACGTTGCCTCACCTACTGTCAATTCTTCACATAATGAAGATGTTGAGACAATGACTTAGAACTGAATAAGTTGACTATCAAGAATAAGTATTGTCTTTTTCGCATCAATGATTTATTCGACCAACTACATGTATCAACTATCTTCTTTAAGATTGATCTTTGATCTGGATATCACTAGTTAAAAGTTAGAGATGAAGACATGCTCAAGATTGCTTTACACCCTTGGTACGGTCATTAGGAATTTCTGGTGATGCCTTTTAGGCAGATAAATGCTCTGTCAACTTTTATGGATCTGATGAATTGGGTATTTTGCCAATTCTTAGATAAGTATATGATCATATTCATTCATTATATTCTAGTTTACTCCAAGAATAGAGAGAAGCATGCAGAGAAGTTAAGAAATGTGCTTCATGTTCTAAGAAAGGAAAAGTTGTAGGCTAAACTAAAAATGTGTGATTTTTAACTAGATTGTGTCTCTTTCTTTCAACACATGACTAGTGGTGAAGGGTTTTCTATAGACCCAAAAAGATTGAAGTAGTTGTAAATTAGAAGAGACCTACTATTGTGATAAAGTTACATAGATTCTTGGGAATGGTAGGCTATTACAGATGGTTCATAGAATATTTCTCCTCTATTAGTGTCGCAAACTAAATTGACACATGTTAGCTAAATTTGTGTGGTTAGAAATTATAAGTGTAACTTTCAAGAGTTAAAGAACCTATTAACCACAACTCTGATAAGCTCATAACTTATCATATTTTAATACTTAAATTAAAATATTTTGCATTCTCAATTGACATGTTTTTTCTAATTTATAATCACATTTGATTAAATTTTACACTTAATAGAGTTAGTCTTTATTTCAGGTATATAAACCTATCAAAAAGGAGTTGAATATGACAAAGGTGTTACTTGTAGTTAAATTTTGCTTATATTTAGGCCTATTTCGAAATAATTTTCAAAATTAAATTGTATCCCTTGTTCTTAGCTTTCCAACGCATCAAGAATTATGTTTTTTTGACATCGTATGAGAAAGTTATGGCCCAAAATACCGAATATTATTTCTAGTGAACAATTGGATGAGATTATAGAGGAATTTGTGGGCAGCAAGTTGTGCACTAGAACACCCATTTTGGGCACTGCAACACCCATACAAAGGGAAAATGGTGAATTTTGTGGGTAGTAGGTTGGGCACCGCAAACCAGGATAGAGGGAAAATAGTGAATTTTTTAGGCAGCAAGTAGAGCATGGGTTTCCTAATTTTAGTAACTTTATGTTGTTTGCACAAAGGACTTGTGGAATACATATGAAGGTGCAACAAACCCTAAATTGGGTAATTTCAAGATTACAAGCAATTGTGGTGCAAAGCTTAGAGGAAGATCAACATTCAATAAGGGTTTGATTGTTCTTTCTTGTTCTTCCTTTATTAATTGGATCATGTTTAGAATACTTGCAATTGTATTTTATATTATTATGAGTAGCTAAACCCCTCTTTCTAGAGGAGAGATGGCTCTTATGTGAATATTATGATATGATTAATTAGTTATATTATTGAGAGTTCTTATTAGTTTATTTGTGATGTTTCTTTCTTAATGCTTTTGATTTATTAGCTATCTATCGAAAGATTTAATATTTGGGATTTGACACTCATGAGAGGTAATATTGAATAGGATATAAAAATCATAACATGAAATTCTAGATGACTCGAGAGAGCTCTTAGATTTTGTGAAATCATTTAATAGAATTATAGATCTTAATGCATTCTTAATCTTTTGATTTTCATAGGGATATCAAAATTGGAAATTTGAGAATAGATACTTAACTCATAACTCAGAGGGAGTTGAGTGAATTAGAATTCTTTATTTATAAACCAAGAGAATGATCAATATGTAATGAGTTAAGAACACCATGATTGAAGCATAAGTGAAATCAATCCTTTAGGAGTTTTCTATCTTTATATCTTTCCACCAAAGCTTTTTCTTTTCTACTTCTTACTCAATATCTTAGTATTTGATTCTCTAAATAAAATTAGGATTATTTATTGCAATATGTATAGTCCTTGTAGAGATGATAACCCTTCTCACATTCTTATACTATAAAACTTGACACCGTATCCTTGCGATTGAATTCCACTGAATAAGTTTTTTGGCTTTGTTGCCGGGGACTATCTTTATTTTAATTTCTCACTAATATTGTCTCAAGATAATTCTAGTTTTAATTTGAATTTTTAGTTTTTAATTTATTTAAAAAAAAATTCTTTTCACTTTCTCAATTGTGCATGCAAAATCCTAGAGCACTTGATTTGACTCCTTTTGATCTAGAGATTGAAAGAACACTTAGAGAAATTAGGAAAGTAAAGCGCAATAAATCCAAAATAATGGAAGATCAAAATCATCAGAGAATGATCAAGGATTACTTTAAGTTGGTGGTCAATGATAATTATTTTAGTATTACTCATCTAACAATTAATGCCAACAACTTTGAGTTAAAGCCTGCTTAGATCAATATGGTGAAGCATAATCAGGTTGGGGGTTCTCCAAGTGAATATCCAAATATTCATTTGGCAATGTTCAAAGAGATAAGTGGCATAGTGAAGATGAATGGTATTTCAAAAGATGCCATCGAATTGAGATTATTTTCATTCTCTTTGAGGGACAAAGCTAGAGATTGGTTGCAGAGTCTATAGCCAAGGAGCATCACTACGTGGGATGAGATTATTGAAAAGTTCTTAGCAAAATTCTTCTCACTACAAAAATTGCTCAACTTAGAAGTGGAATAGGTCGATTTAAACAGACGAGTTTTGAGCCACTTTATGAATGTTATGAGAGATTCAAAGATCTAATTACAAGATGTCCTCTAGATTTGGTTTTCCTAATTGGCTTCAAATCCAATTATTCTAATATGGGTTAAGTAGTCAGACAAGGACAATAGTAGATGCAACTTCTCGAAGTTCATTGATGAAAAAAATTGCAGCAAATGCTTATTCTTCACTTGAAGACATATCATTCAATACTCTCCAATGGCCCAATGAACACAATATGGTAAGAAAATTCATTGGCTGTTTTGAAGTAGATCCAATCATAGGTCTCACTACACACATATCATCTCTAACTCACTAGTTAGCAATAATCAATTCATTATCAAAGGGAGTTTCAATTGCAAGAGAGTCTTCTTCTACAATTGGATTATACATGGTTGCAGATCAAACCAAAGAGGAGGTGCTATATGTGAATTGAAAGGGGTTATACCCACTTTCATGGAAATAACCTACTAACTTAGCATTATCCAGGATTGAGAAATCATGAGAATCTTTCCTATGGAAATACTAGGAATGCCATAAACCCTCCTGTTGGTTTTCAACCTCAACATCAACCTTAACCAACTGAGAAGAAGCCATCACTCGAAGATCTCATGAGTACCTTTATTATAGAGAGTTGGGGAAGATTCACTTTGAATGAAGAAAGACTTGATAGCCTTAAGACACATATGGTAAACATGAATGCATCTTTCAAGTCTTTGAAAACCCAAATTGGTCAACTTGTTAATGTTATCAACAATCCAAACAAAGGTGTTTTTCCAAGTAATAATGAAAAAAATTCAAGTCTATAACACTAAAGAGTGGTATAAAATTGGAATTTCCAATCAAGCACAATGAGTCACAATCATGCTCAGCATCAATGGATCAAGAAGCTATCCAAGAGAAAGAAGAGCCTAAAAGGGAAGTTTACAAACCTAGAAGAATTTCATTTCTAGATAATCCTCTAATTTTGAAAACTCCACTTCTATTCCCTTAGCAATTTCAAAAGAAGAAAATTGATGAACAATTTGGCAAATTTTTAAAAAATTTTAAGAAAATTCACATCAATATTCCAGTTGTAGAGGCTTTGGAGTAGATGCCAAATTATGCAAAGTCCATGAAGGAGGTCATGTCCAAGAAAAGAAAGTTTGAACATATTACAATAAAGCTAATAAAAGAATGTAGTGTTATATTGCAGAGGAAACTTCCTCAAAAATTGAAAGATCCTGGGAGTTTTTCTATTCCTTGTATTATTGGCAATTCTTCCTTTTATAAAGCATTATATGATCTAGGTGCATCTATTAAATTAATGCCCTTGTCCATGTCTTAGAAACTTGGATTGGGAGAGGTCAAGCCAACTACTATTACACTACAGTTAGTGAAGGGATTATTGTATGATCTTGAAGACAACAAAACTTGTCTTAAAACTTAATTTATGCTAACGATGCTTCTAGCATAGGAAGCTTAAAATATAGACATATATTCTTGAAATATACCTACTCTATTAGAATATCATTTGTGAAAGCATATACATCTTGATATAAGTCTAGAAGGAAAATCATATTGATCCATATTATTTTAAACATTGTTTATCATACCTTAGGTCATATGTTAAAAGTTCCTTAAAGAGATATCTTATTGAATGAAAAAGAATGAGTGCTTAAATAAGCTTATAGATACAAAATCATTATTGAAAGTACATATCCATACTTTACAACTTATATAAATTTTATATGGATAATTATATTGAGATTTACAATAGAGAATAGAATTAAAAATTTCAAGCTAAAAATGTGGCAAAAGTGCAGAAATTTCCAAGTGCAAGTGCACTGTGCAGTAATTTTGCTATAGTAGTTGCTACAGTAAATAAAACATGAAGCTAAAGACGAAGTGTCCTCTAAAGACAAAGATAAAGATGAATGACTAAACAAAGTGTGCTACAATAATTTGCTACAGTAAAACTACTACAGTATCTATAGTGTCATCCAAGACAAAGCTAAAGTTGAAGTGCGATCTAAAGACAAAGCTAAAGATGAATTGCTGGACAAATTGCAATAGAAAACTATTACAGTAACTTTCAAACGGGTCTACAGTAGTAGCTGATGGATGATCTATAGCATCTGCTATAGTACCTACAGAATAATTGCTAAGATGAATTAATGGACAAATTGCTACAGTCACATTACTATCATACCCATAGACAAACTTTTAAAGTAGATAGATTTGTTTGATACTTACTTTAGACAAACTAAAAGCCAAAGTGATTATCTCCACGACTACTATAGTAATAGTGCGACAGTAGCTTACTATAGTAAAAATTTACTATTTTCAAATGATTTAGAGATTTAATATTCTACAAAAAGCTTTTTATTTTTAAGCAATCATATGCCTCTCTACCAAGAATGATGTTGTAGACTTTCCAACAATCAAGAGTTAATCAGAAGATAATGTTTCCAATGGGAGAAATGAAGAATGGTCTTTTACATTAATGCTGCCAAATCTACCTCCATTCTCTACATTCAATGAAACCCATATTTTCCAATGGTCAGGTTTTTGATAAGTGCATATTTTCTGGGACTTTTCAAGAGTTAGAGTTGAATAAGAAAAAGGATTAAGCTAAAACCTTCCACAAATTTTTGAAATCCTAGGCCAAGAGTTTCAACCTTTAAATATCATTTAAGAGCTTCATCTTCCTATCCATTCAAGGCATACTTCTTCAAATACATCCAGGGGAGATCTTTCATACTACAAGGAGCTACTCATAGATCAAGTCTTCTCAGAGTTTATCAAGGAGCTTGGGGGTTCTAAGTGACAAAGGCTAATCAAAACAGGAAACTCACTCAAGTCTTCCAAGTGTTTTTACTCCAAGTGTTGCCAAGATTAAAGAGCTTTAAGGCTCATCAATACTACCTCAAGAAATTTTAAAATCACTATAATGTGATTATTATTTTATCATTTATATTTATGCTTTAACTATGTATACTCATCATCCTAGACAAAGGCATATCCTTGTATACAAAATACCTATAAAGGTTGAATTTTTGGTTAGCCCTTGAATCTAGATTTATGCTCCCTGGAGCTTGAATCTAGAGAGTGTTGGTAACACTATATTTATGCCCCTTGAAGTTGGAATCCAAAAGAGTACTAGGAACACTAGTTTACGCCCCTTAGAGCTGGAATTTATAAGAGTGCTGGGAGCATTAACTTATGCCCCTTTGAGCTAGAATCTAGAGAAGAGTGCTGGGAACACTGTATATGGCCCATAGAGTTTGAATCTAGAAGAGTGCTAGGAGCACTGTATATGGATCTTAGAGCTAGAATATAGAAGAGTGCTTGAAGCACTATTGTATCTCTATTAT
Organism: Pouteria campechiana; assembly: GCA_036873735.1. NCBI lineage: Eukaryota > Viridiplantae > Streptophyta > Magnoliopsida > Ericales > Sapotaceae > Pouteria > Pouteria campechiana. The sequence goes on along the minus strand of JAYJMB010037135.1, from coordinate 19,593 downwards.
AGTGAGGTAGTGGAACCCAAGACACAAAGAGAGTGTGCTCTTGGAAGTGGAGTAGGAAGGTTACCCAAACCACTATAAAAAACCTTGTTGTTGGTGTGTATGTGGTGTTTGTGTTTTTTCATTTTCCTCGGGCATTACATTACACACAAGCACAAAAAATGGGATATTAGTTAAATCGGGGACAAATAAGAAATTTTTATAAACCCAATTCACCCATACTCTCTTCTGTATAGCCATCTTGCGGGAACCAATAAGTGGTATGTCTTATTTTTATAAACTCAATTCACCCCTACTCCATGCTCTCTACCCCACCAGATGTAAGCATATCTTAACCTATAAAAGCGCAAGAGAAATATTGGACAGGTTACAAATTATTTACGAGGGGTAAATTAATTTGCTACAAGATCATACTAATCTTAATATTAAGCAAAACATGAGTGTAGGAAAAGATAGAGCAAAAAAAGAATACAAAGAAGAGCAACAAAAAGAAGAAGAAATTGCAGAAGCACCAGTTGAGGAGGAACAATCTTCAGAAGAAGAAGAAGAAGTGATGTAAGCTGATTTTGCGCTCAAATGAAACAAATATTATTGTTGACATTAATTTGAGTGATGGAAATAAAGATGATTAAAGGAAGACATATCCACCCCCTTGAAGAAACAAATGGTTCCTAAACATTGGATGAAGAAAACAATATTCAGGAACCAAAGGTCAAACAAGGTAAGTGTAGGTATGATACTCAAACTTGACTCTCCTAACACTATGTCATAATCTGGATTTAAGATTTTACTTCTTTGTCTCTAATATAAATTCACTTGTGCATGAATAAAATTTTAGAATTTAGATTAGAATGAATTAAGTCAAATAATATGTGATGGTCTATTTCATCCCAATCTGATATATGCATTGTCTAAAATTTCTGCATCATCCTAAGTAAGTTTTCGAAATGACAAAAATGCTTCTAGAGAAGTTTCAATGTTTTAATCATAACTTTCTCATAAAAACTTGGAATTAGGTGATTCTTGATTCCTCAGATAGATAATTTCAAGGGATAAAACTCTTATGTTGATAAAGTTTTTTGACTCATCCTCTTTATATGAGTTATCTACCCTCAAAGTGATGCCTTCTGACAGTGCCTAAAATTATCATTTCAAACATTGTGGAGATAGTTGTAGTATTTTGATCATAAATTTTTGAGAAAAACTTGAAATCTTATAATTTTTAATGTGTTAGAAAGATTGAAAAAAAACAAGCTCTACAACTTCTGTTTTTATCATATTTTCCAAATCAGTTTCTATCTATTCCAAAAATTGTTGTCATAAGAATCCGCTTTGATACTTAACAAATTTAATGCAACATAGATGAAAATTGATAAGATCTAAATGCTTCATTTGTATAACTTCAAAAAAAAACCTTCGTACAAGAAAATAATCTAAGCAATGAATGATTTATTCAAAATGAGAAAATGCACATTATTTTAATGAGCAATATAGATTTGCAAGTGCATACTACTTTGTGATAAAAAGAATTTGCACTGATTAAATTGCTACATAAATATCACATCTACTTGATTCTACTAATGAAGAAAAAGTGCAAGATCCTCTTATGTAGGAAAGTCTTGGAATGAGCACCTAGAAGAAGGAGAATGATGAGAAATCAAAAATCATTTTCTCAACCTACACTTTCAAGCTAAAGAAAGCAAAAAAAGCAACAAGATCTGAAATGGAAAATCAAGATTGGCATCATCAATTATGAGGTTAAATGCAGAAATTGAGAAAGGGAGATATGTTTGCCAAACATGATGCATACTTGTTTAATAAAGTGAAAGCAAGCACTACATTGTTATATATATATATATATACTTGATGCATCTAAATTGATTGCCTTGGATTTGAATGACTATGAATTCACTGATTCTAATCTAAATCATTCTGAATTTTTACGTTAATGAGTAAAATGATTAATTTTTAACATAATTATAGTTCCAAGGCATAAGTCAAGCCTGTTTGGAAAATTTCACAATTTAAGGTCTCAAATAGGTATTCCATACCTTGTCATTCCTTCTATAATCATCATTAAGCCTTAAACTCTTAAAATTGAAATAACTAAGGTAATAACTTAAATTATGGTGAATGCTTAAAGCTAATGCTCATATACTAAATTAATTCCATTTTATGCATTATTCTTATCATTCATGATTACATTTGTGATACTTAAATGATTTATTTGATACAATGCCAAAATTGATTATGTTGACATATGGTTGAATGGAAAAACAATAAATGGGTATGGGAATAGAGAAGATTAGAAATTAGAAAATAAGGAAAAATTTGGAAATATCTATTCCTTAGAGAGCTACTTGAATGACTGAACATCTATCCATTTACAAAATAGTTAAAGTTCAAATGGGATACAAATGCAAGTAGTACTCTTATTGGTATATATTGTCATGAGGATTAATTAGTAAAATGGATAACATTAAGGAACATAATTCAAAGAGTAATTAGGCAAATTCCATCTTATTATTCATTAAGATAAAAAAGATTGCAAATTTATTAATCATGAAAATCGGATGATGCCTCTCAGAAATCTTAGGGGGAGAGAGAGAAACTTGAACAGAAAATATGTCTTTATGCTATACATTTTGTGAGAACTTCACGTTAAGAGCATGTGTAATGAGATTATGAAATTTGATGAATAGTTATGAAATTGCTTGAAATGGAAATATATACATTTTGATATCTACCATGCCTGAATGGAAATTATGATTTTGATGTGTATCTTGATTTGATGTTGATGAGTGCACTTTATGAATGTGAATTTTCTTTTAGTTAAATTGATGATTATAATTGTGACTAATAATCACTTTTAAGATACATCTCTAATACTGCCAAAGTAGGAACAGATAATACTCATTCATATTCACTTGGAAATAATATTTGAATGGCAGATTTGTGATATATTTATGAAGGATTATACTTGAGTGCATGAATGAGCATCCATTTTATGAATAACTGTTGTGATACTTATGTATGCTTAGTTTTTAAGCTATATGAAATGAGCATTAAGAGTTTTGTTCATTTATTGAATTACAAACTGAATGAATAAGCAAGGGGAAGGTCTAAAGTATTTCACACTTCTAATACTTCCCTTGGTTGATTCTCCTCATAACTTTGAGCTTTCAATAAGAATTATTTAATGTTTGAATGTTGCCATAAATGTGTTCTCTAGTGATGAAAAATTATCCTGTCTCATGTTTATGATTATGTTTTGTATGGGATCCAACAAATAGTTGTGTATTATTTTTTAAGGACCCAATAGTGAGTCATAACCTTAACAAAAAAAAAGAGTTTGGAGTAAAAGAAAACTTGGGAATGAATGGACTGTGGCTTATATGTTTCTACTTTGTGTGCTTTGATACAATGAAGGTTAGCAGAACATTTTGGATGAAAGTATTGACCCTAAATCATGCTTCTGATTGAATATACCTATCCTATCTTCAACTACATATGTCATTCATTTCATACACCTTTTTGATGCAAACAAAAAGGGAGAGAAAAATATAGAATACTTGTTTAAGAAATTGGGATGGTATTAGGAAGGACGCTTATCATGACTTGCATCTAGGAGAAGATAGCATTATACGTCAAGACCCGTCTTTATCAAACTCCATAGGATTACACGTTCCAATTAGATAGGAGGAGTTTGCTATTGGCTTATTAGCATGTCCTTTAAATGTCACAAGTCTTCAAGTTTTGGCATCATCAAAAAGGGGTAGATTTTTGGGATTATTGTATGATTTTAATGATAACAAAACTTGTCTTAAGATATAATTTATGTTGATGATTCTTCTAGCATAGGAAGCTTGAAATATAGAAATATATATTTGAAATATGTGTGCTCTGTTAGAATATCATTTGTGAAAGCATATACATCTTGATATAAGTCTAGAAGAGAAATCATATTGATCCATATTGTTTTAAATCTTATTTATCATGCCTTGGATCATATGCTAAAAGTGCCTTAAAGAGATATCTTCTTGAATGAAAAAGAATGAGTGCCTAAATGAGCTTATAGATACAAAATCATGATTTAAAGTACATCATATCCATGCTTTATAACTTATGAAAATTTCATGTGGATAATTATATTATGATTTATAATGAAAAATATAATGAAAAATGTCAATCTAACAATGTGTCAAGAATGCAAAAATTTCCAAGTGCAGGTGCGCGGCTACAGTAATTTTGCTACATAAACTGCTATAGTAAAAAAAGATGAAGCTAAAGACGAAGTGTCATCTAAAAATGTAAAAACAAAGCTAAAGATGAATGACCAAACAAAGTGTGCTATAATGATTTGCTATAGTAAAATTGCTATAGTAAATTGCTACAATGTTGTCCAAGACAAAGCTAAAGATGCAGTGTCATCTAAAGACAAAGTTAAGGATGAATGATTAGACAGTGTGCTATAGTGATTTTCTATAGTACCTATGGAAAAAGCTAAAGATGAATTGCCAAGCAAATTGCCATAGAAAACCACTACAGTAACTATCAGATGAATCTATTGTAATAGCTAATGGATGACCTACAACGTCTGCCACAATACCTATGAACAAATTGATAAGATGAATTAATGGACGAATTGCTAGAATAACCTACTACACTATCATTGCTATAGAACTCATGTATAAACATTTTATGTAGATTGATTTGTCTATTACTTTAGACAAATTAAAAGACAAAGTGATTGTCACTGCAATTGCTACAGTAATGATGCTAGAGTAACTTGTAGCAGTAAAAATTCACTATTTTCAAATGGTTTAGAGATTTAATGCTCTACAAAAAGTTTTTTATTTTTAAGCAATCATATTACTCTCTACCAAGAACAAGGTTGCAGGCTTTCCAACAATCAAGAGCCAATCAGAAGATAATGTTTCCAATGGGAGAAATTAAGAATGGTCTTCTACATTAATGTTGTCCATCTATCTCTATTCTCTATATTCAATGAAACCCATCTTTTCCAAGGGCTAGGTTTTTGAGAAGAACCATTTAAGAAGATGTGCTGGGACATTTCAAGAGTTGAAGGAGTTGAATAAGAAAATGGATTGAGCTAAAACCTTCAACAAATTTTTGCAATCCTAGGCCAAGAGCTTCAACCTTAAAATATAATTTAAGAGCTTCATCTTCCCATCCATTCAAGGCCTACTTCTTCCAATATATCACAGGTAGATTTTTCATGCTACAAGGATCTACTCATGGATCAAGTCTTCCCAAAGATTATTAAGAAGCTTGGGGGTTCTAAGTGACAAAGGCAAGTCAAAACAAAAGACCCACTCAAGTCTTGTAAGTGTTTCACTCCAAGTGCTACCAAGATTAAAGAGCTTCAAGGCTACATTAATACTATCTCAAAGGAATTCAAAATCACTGTAATATGTTTATTGTTTTATGATTCGTATTTATGCTTTAACTCTGTGTAGTCATCATCATAAATAGAGGCAAATCCTTGTACACAAAATACCTGTAAAGGTAGAGTTATGATTAGCTCATGAAACTAGAGTTATGCCTCCTAGAGCTAGAATCCATAAGAGTATTGGAAACACTATGTTTCGTCCCCCTAGAGCTGAAATCTAGAAACGTAATAGGAGCACTGGTTTACGTGCCCTAGAGCTAGACTCTGGAAGAGTGTTGGGAGTACTAGTTTATGCCCCCTAGAGTTAGAACTAGAAGAGTGGTGGGAGCACTGTATATGCCTCCTAGAGGTAGAATCTTGAAGAGTGTTGAGAGCCCTATTATATTTCTACTATAGTGAGATATTAGAACGCAAGGCACAAAGAGAATGTGCTTTTAGAAGAATGGAGTAGGGAGGTTGCCTAAACTACTATAAAAAATCTTGTTGTCTGTGTGTGTGCTATTTGTGTTTGTTTCATTTTCCTCACACCTTATAGCTTTATTATTTGTCTTATATTGCATTGCACATAAGCACAAAAAAGGGGATATTAGTTAAACAGGGGACAAACAAGAAATTTTTATAAATCCAATTCACCCCTCCTCTCTTAGGAATAGCCATCCTATGGGAACCAACATTTAATAGATAGATCTTTGACTTATCCTTGGGGTATTATAGAAGATGTGTTGGTAAAGCTAAATAAATTGATCTTTCTAAATGATGTAATTGTCATAGACATGAAACAAGATCATGAAGTGTCATTGATTTTTGGAAGATCATTCTTAGCAACTAGAAGGGCTTTTTATGTGCAACGTGGTGAGTTAACCTTGAGGGTTAATGAGGATGAGGTAAGGTTTAACATTTACCATGCTTTAGATTGTCCACTTGAGAAGAATACATGTAAAAGGATTGAGATTTTGGAGGATTGTGAGGCTAATGACAAAATGTTAAAGATCCTTTGGAATAGTGTGATGAAAATTCTATAAGTCAGGATGTTGAAAAAACTAGTATGGTTATAGAACATATTCTAGCTTTGTATGCACTACCGCAAGAGAAATCTAGTGACATTATTGAAATCTTCAAGAAGAGTCATCAATGGAAGAAGTCAAAACTAATTTGGAACTAAAGCAATTTCCCTATCATCTAATGTATGCATTTTTTGGTAATGATTCATTTTTTCTAGTGATTATTTATTCTTCTTTTGTAGTTGTAGAGGAAGATGAGCTACTATGAGTTCATGACCAATTATTTAAGGTTAATATTTTCAAGGCGATAAAGTTACTCAATAAGAATGATGATTGCTTCGGGATCGATGAAGTGGATGAAATCATGGAAGAGTTTTATGAAAAACACATAGATAATGCTAAATCAATCAAGTATGTGTATCAACTGGGAGTAGAAGAAAATTTCCACAAGCCAATAACAAGATTTAAAAAACTGGAGCATCATAAAGCCAAAATTCACTTCAAAGATGGAAGGCCATAGTCGGCCTAAGACTATAAACAAAGTACTTCTTGAGAGGCAACCAAAGCTTTCACACTTTATCTTTCTTTTGTTTATTTTTTTATTGATAATTTAATTTTTAGTTGGTTTCTCTTGATGTAGATGATCTGTTCAGAAAGTTGTGCACACCAAAATTGATTCAGGTGTTGAAAAATCACACTAAGGAGAAGATGACATGAGAGCGTGAGTAAATGAGGAGATCTAAAGTTTCGAGGATAAAACTTTTTGTAAGGAGGGTGGAATGTGACATCCCAGATTTTTGAGGTAAGAAATTTTTTTATAATTTATTCAATGGGGATTTTTATGCATATTATTTATTAAATTATGAAGTGATTTTTTTTGCAATGTAATACAATTATGATAGTGATGCTTATAAAACACATTAATCATATAAATAAGGGTTTAATTATGAGACAATCAAGGAAAATAATGGTGAACATGCATGCCTTAGTGTGTGCACCACTGTAGCACCAAGACTTGCTAACATTATAGTGCTCCATCACCCTTTACATCCCCCATTCATTGCTTCCTTCTCCATTACACGCCCTAGCCCTTGGAAACCATTCACACCCCCATTTTCCCCCCAAATCTTTCTTGGAAATTTTATTTTTCTCTTGCAATCAACCTCACACGATTAGGAATCCTAATCACAACCTATTTGGACATCCACAAGGGAGAGGAAAATTTGTTTCTTCATGTGTTGTTGTTGTTGTTTATGGTGCAAGCTTCAAGATCTAGGTGGATTGCAATGTTTTGGGGAAGAATAAATCAAAGGTCAACATTTTCCCAAATCAATTTCAAGATTTTCATTTGCTAGGGCTTTAGTAGGCGAAAAATGTGACCTGTTGGAGGCAAAATTGCTTGATTATTTAGGTATTTTCATGTTGGAAATGGTTTGGAGAAAGATTACAACAAGTTGAGGATGTTTTGGGTGTGAGAAATTCCCATATATTGTTGTAGACAAATTGGACAACAACATGTTGGGACGTGGGAGGTTGTTTGGGTGTGATTTGTGAATGGGTAGTTTATGGAATGGATTTGGAGTTTAATTAGGTTTTTTATGATGTTTTTATGATTTTAATTATGTTATAAAAAGATTATATGTTGTGCAAAATGCAAGAAACACAACACATGTTGCTGAAAATTTAAAATCCAATGCATGCATAAATCATGTTCGATGAAATGATTTAATGAGAAGCAATGTAGAAGTGAATGATGACTTGGGGACTATATTTGATTAATTTGGAATCAAATAAATTTATTTATGAAACTATTATAATGCTAATTATGTTATAAATATGTTGTATGATTTTTGGAAATACATGAAATATAATGTATATTGCTGAAAATTTGCAATGCAAATGATGCATATTAGATGTTCGACGAAATGTTTCAATGAGAAGTGAAATCTGTATAAATTGTTACTCACGACCCTGTTAGGCACTAAATAGACCCTAAGACAAGGTGTTTAATGCACTAAAGGAATGCAAATGGAATAGTTAAAATTTGGGCAACAATAGGGGTTTGTGGAATGCAAACTTGCACTTGAAAACCATTTAGAAATCCATCCAAAAAATGGGCAGCAACATGGATAGATTATGGCAGTTAAAAATCATGTTTTTTTTACTTGAATTTGTGTGTTACATATGGAATAAAATGGACAGGTCTATGCACTTGAAATCATGACAAATTCCATTTGGAAACTAATGCCAAAAGACCTCAATTGGTGGCTTGAAAGGGGATTGTAAATCTGATTTTTTTGTGATCATTGTAAGAATGTTAATATCAACTTGTTTAAGGCTTTCTTTTGTATGAGATTAACCACTTTGGTTCAAGCATATTGTTGGTTATAAATTTTAGAATGCGTAAATTGAGCTATGATAGTGTTCAATGCAAGTGGAATTGTTCACCACTGAAAATTTTCATATGTAGGGGCTGTTTTATGTTTACTAAATTTACCAACTAGGGAAATGACTCAAGTGATATTTGAAGATGATTATTAAACCTTAAGATTGTTATTCAATTGAAGAAACCATTAGAAATGTAATTTGGGTGAAAACTCTCAAAATTGATTTATATGAACTTGTAACTTGGAAGGGGTGATAATTCTTACTAGAACAAGTGTAAGTGATGCATAATTGAGTAATGAGATGAGAATAAACCTTAATGAGATGATTATTTGGGTTTCACCTATTTTGTGAATTGAATAGATTTTCCCATTTGAAACATATGTAAATTGAATTTTGGTATATATTATATGTGTAGGACCATTTGCACATTGATTGGAAGCTAAGTTATGGAACTTGACGATTTATTAAATTGTTCTTCATTAAGGTAAGTAGGCTTCTTTTCTTTGCACATATATGAATAAGTAGATTAAAGTAAATAGGTCTCTTCTTTTACACATGTGTGAATGTGTAGATTGATGAGGATAGTGCGTAATTCATGATTTGCATACGGGCACTGTATTTTGAATGATATTTGCTTCATTGCATTATGATTTGAGCTTTCATATATTTACCTCATGAATTGGATTTGATTTCACATTATAACAAAAATGCCTTTGATATTGCATTTCATGGCATATTGTTATGAGTCATGTGTCATAGATGATATCTTGATGACAATGTATGACAATATATTAATGGCAATGTATGACGATATCGTGATGGCAATGTATGATGATGTCTTGATGGCATTGTAGAATGATGTCTTATGAGTCATAGATCTTGGCAAGATGTAGTATATATGATGTCTTGATTATAGTGTAGTGTGGATATGAATTGATGGCTTATGACTCTAATGTGTTATGTGGTGAAAGCTTGATGATAGTATAAAAATGACACACCTTGCCTTAGTGGCTTATAATGAATATGCCATGCCATTGACATGCCTTAGCGACTGTATACATGTAATATGCCTTACTGGCTGTATATATGTGATAAGCCTTAGTGGCTTATGTTATGATGTGGGCTAATGATATTGTTATATTGGATGACATGGCATATGATATTTGAGTAGTGACGAATTATAACTCGTGAGTAAGATACACGTAATCTCCTCATTAAATATGAGTGGTGAACCTATTATGATCCTTATAGAGCAATGAGGGTAGGGTGCAATGGATGACAGTGGGAGTGCTGTCGTGGACCTGACAGGCTTCTAACCAGGGATACAAGGAGGAACCTTTTGCTCATCGAAGAGGGGAGAAGGTTGTGTCCTTATCCCTAATGAGTCTTGATGATGAGTATGTCTTGATAATGATATGTTGATGATGAATATGTCTTGATGAGGATGTCTTGATAGTAAAGTTGTATATGAGTCCCGATTGTGAGGATGACTTGATAATGATGAAGTATCTAATTCTGGTGAATTGTGTTTGAGTAATGAGTACATGTGCATTATAGGCATGGGGATTGATGAACTCATAATCCACCATATTTTAATACTTATATTCACATGTTTTGGATCTTAATTTGGCATTATTTTACTAGATGATAATCACATTTGATTAAATATTATATTTGCTGAAGTTAGTTAGTGTTTTAGGTATCAAAACATTTGAAAAAGGAGATGAAATGAAAAAGGTGTCACTTCAAGGCCATTTTTAATACATATGAAGATAGATTCAGGAAAAGTGGTCAACATAGGAGTTTCCTCCCTTCACATTACCTATCCAAAGAATCAATAATCATAAGATTTGGAGATCAAACATGGAATTTATTGCCAAAAAGTTGTAACTATCTCAGACTTTAGATCTACTAAATATGACAAAGGCATCACTTGTATATGATTTTTGGCATATATGGAGGATTATTTGGAGAAAGTATTCAACATGAAAGTTATAGCCCTTGGAATTATCTTTTTAACTCATTAAGAATCATATGATTTCAATATTATATAAGAAAGATATATGTAAAATATTGGACACTACTCCTATATCTAATGGACAACAGTTGGGTGTCGTGGCACCAAAACTGGGGTGGTGGCCCTAGCAGTAGTGTGGGATTTTAGCTCCATTTGTGGCTTTGTTTTTAAGGCAGCTCAAATAGGCTTTTTAGGTGATCTTTTGGGAGTTTTTTGGGCATTTTGGCTAGGGTTTTGAGGTTCTTTTGGAGGGTTTTTGGAAAGCCTTTCAAGGGAGAAGATCAAATGGAAGATGAAGGAGTAAAAGATGGCATTTAAGGAGTGGAAGACAAGTAGAAAAGGGGAAGACTTTGGTTTTCTTTAATTTCACTTTCTTCTTTTTTCCTTGTAATTGTGAATTTGTCTTAGGGATTTCAACTAAGATGATATTAAATCATTATTTGGTTGATTCATTCAACATCATGTCTAGCTAATTTCTGTCCTTCTAGATGAAAGATGAAGTTTATGTGAATTTCATGAATTAATCAATTGTTTTACTTGATTGACATTACAATTTGGTTTATTTATGATGTTTTGTGTTTAATGCTTTCAATTTCCTAGCAATCTATTGATATATCACATATTTAGGGTTTGACACTCGGGAGCGGTCACCCCAAATATGATCTAGGCATCACAACATAAAATCGGCGATGACTCAAGAGAGCTTCTATGTTTTATGAAATATTTGTGGAGAATCATAGATCTTAATGCTTTCATATTATTCTAATTTTTTATAGTGATATCAATTATGATATTGGGAATAGATACTTGACATGGCACTCGGGAGAGGGGGTTAAGGGAATTGGGATTCTTGATTTCTAAACCAATGCAATGGTTAATCGGTCATGAGTTGAAAACATCATGAATGAAGCATAAATGAAATCAACCTTCAAGAGTCTTCATACCCTAATTTATTCTTATCAAAGCTTATTCATTTGATTTATTATTGATTCCTTTAATTCTTAGTTATTCATATAAAGTTAGAATTATTCATGATAATAGCTAGTTATTTGTTAAAATACACAATCTCTGTGGATATGAAAACCCTTCTCACCATTATAATACAAAACTTGATGCCATGAACTAGCAGTTAATTTACAAGGAATAATTTTTTGGCTCCGTTGCTAGGGATTAGTATTATTTTAATTTGTCACTAATATTGCTACAAGATAATTATATTTTTAATTTGGATTTATATTCTTTTATTCTAATCTAAATTTTGTGTTCTCTTTTATCTTTTTTCAATTCAATTTCTTTTGCTTCCTTAATAGTGCATGTAAGATCTTGGAGAGCTTGACTTGACTCCTTTTGATCCCGAGATTGAAAGAAAACTTTGAGAAATTAGAAGAACAAAGCGAGCTGAATCTAGCATGATGGCAAACCAAAATCAACCAAGTGCAATCAAGGACTACTTCAAACCCATGGTCAATGAAAATTACTCTGGCATTGCTTGTCTTGCAATTAATATTAATAACTTCAAGATCAAACTAACATTAATAAACATGGTGTAGCAAAATCATTTTGGGGGTTCATCAAGTGAAGATCCAACTATTCACTAGGCGATGTTCAGAGAGATAAGTGATATTGTGAAGATCCATGGTATTTCAAAAGAAACCATTAGACTAAGATTGTCCCCTTTCTCTTTGAGGGATAAATCAAGAGGTTGGTTGCCAAGCCTTCAACCAGGAAGCATCACCACATGGAAAGAAATAGTTGAAAGGTTCCTATCAAAATTCTTCCCACCTGCAAAAATTGCTCAACTCAGAAGTGAAATAGGACAGTTCAAATAGATGGAACACTCTATGAATGCTTGGAGAGGTTCAAGAATTTGATCAGAATGTGACCTCAACATGGGTTTTCCTGATTGGATTCAAATCCAATTGTTCTACAATGGGTTTAATGGTCAAAAAAGGATGATGGCAAACCAAAATCAACCAAGTGCAATCAAGGACTACTTCAAACTCATGGTCAATGAAAATTACCCTAGCATTACTTGTCTTGAAATTAATACCAATAACTTCAAGATCAAATTGACATTAATAAACATGGTGTAGCAAAATTAGTTTGGGGGTTCATCAAGTGAAGATCCAAATATTCACTTGGCGATGTTCAGAGAGAAAAGTGTACTGTGAAGATGCATGGTATTTCAAAAGAAACCATTAGACTAAGATTGTCCCCTTTCTCTTTGAGGGATAAAGCAGAAGGTTGGTTGCCAAGCCTTCAACCAGGAAGCATCACCACGTGGGATGAAATGGTGGAAAGGTTCCTATCAAAATTCTTCCCACTTGCAAAAATTGCTCAACTCAGAAGTGAAATAGGATAGTTCAAATAGATGGAACACTCTATGAATGCTTGGAGAGGTTCAAGAATTTGATCAGAAAGTGTCCTCAACATTGGTTTTCCTGATGGGATTCAAATCCAATTGTTCTACAATGGGTTTAATGGTCAAACCAGGATGATTGTGGTTGCTACTTCTAGAGGTTCATTGATGGGAAAGACTGCAAAAGATGCTTATTCGCTGCTTGAAAATATGAACTCCAACACTTTCCAATGGCCGATTGAACATAATATGGTGAGGAAAGTTGCAGGTTGTTTTGAGGTGGATCAAATCACAACCCTCACTAGATAAATGTCATCTCTTACTCACCAGCTAGCTTGTAACACTTAGGGTGCTGAAAATGAGGAAAGTTTTGTCAGAACATGTATTTGGGCATTGTGAGAGGATTTAAGGGATAAATATATGGGTTGTATTGAAAATTTCTTTTATAAATTAAGTGAACTTGTGAGAAAGAAATTGTGATGAGTTAAGTTATTGGTCTGGGAATGATCAATTGGTATGATTTTAGCAAATGATGTGGGATTATTGTGTATTTTAATATGATAAGACTATGCTAATATGTCATTATTAATGAGGGATTAAATACATGAGAGAAATCAAGCTTTAAAATGGAGAAAAATACATAGAATAGGGAATAGCAAGTCAATGTTGCAGCACTAGAATTTGATGCTGCAACATTGCTTCAGAAGAGGAGATAGAGTGGGCATCCAGCAAGGCATCAAATTAGGATGTCATGGCACTAGGCTAGATGCCACAAATCTAATGTTGTGACATCACTTCAGCGAGACAATTTGTTTTTTGACATCCAGCAATTTGGGCACCGCAATGCTTAAATCTAACACCATAATGCTGGTGCTACAGTTAGTTGGTGGGTGGACTTTTTAATGCCTATCCATCCATTTTCTTTCATTTTTCCATTCTATTTCTTCTTCCTTGTACCCTAGCCTATCCCTAACCCCATTCATGCTTAAATCTTGTGATGTTTTGCTAGAAAACAAGAGGCTTTAGATATAAAATCACTCAAGCATGCTTCTTAGCCTAGATTTATAGAGTTTGAGCATTTGAAACTAAAAGAAAATTGAACTTCTTGCAAATAGAAGGAGCTAAGTGGAACTTGGAGGATGGATTCTCGTTCATGGAAGAGAGTCACATCTAGAATGCATGATAAGTCATTTTCCTGAATTGAAATAGTGAATTTTGGTTAGTTAGGTTTTTTATAGTCCATTAACAATGGTTTTGGGGTCAAATGGAAGAGACTAATGTGAGAATCATGTGGAAAATGATTGATTCATGAAGTATAATGTTTTAAAACTTAATTGGGCATAAGAAATGATGTTTTATGCTAATCCATGGTTTCATGTTACCTGTGAACAATAAACATTTGGAGAAATTTCATGGGTACTTTGTAGTTACTAAGAGGAAAATGATTAATTCATGGATTATAGTAATTTAGAACTTATTTAAGAGTGAAAAAGCTGATTGTGAGCCATGGCTTAAGTAAAAGCTAAAAGAAGGCTCTTATGTATAAAGTGGCTAAGCAGTTAATTGAACATGTTAATAACTTAATTAGCTTATTCTCATGGTTAATTATACATTAATGGTGTTATATGTGGGTGTATGAGGGTGGAAATGAAATTCTCTTGGTATGTTGTATAGAATTATCATAAATTTTAAGTTATGTATATAGAATATGTTCGATGAAATATGCCATTGTGCAGTAAAATGTGAAAAGGGTTTGATTCTGACTCTAAGACCCTAATGAAATGAAATGGAAGGGGGATCGGTTTGTTTGGAATGTACTTATGGTTAAGGAAGTTGTTTAAATATGATTTGTATAATATTACAAATGCAAATAACCTACTCGATTATTATGCAAATGGATAGATAAGTTATACCTAGTAAATGTATGATGAAAATCAATGAGAAATATATAAATTGAATTCTTGTATATATTATATGTGTAGGATTATCTAAGGATGGAAAGATAAATCATGGAATGTGAGAAGTTGTGGAACTTAAAGAATCAGGCAAGTAAGTAGGCTTCTTCTTTCGGTTTAATGTATGATTGAATAGGGATATGGAATATCTCATTTGGTTGTATCCGGACATGTATGATTGGATGGAGATAGTGTAGATCCCATTCTTTTCTTAAAGAAATGTTATTATGTTTTGTGACTACATGAATGTTTGGGATAAAGAATATCCTAAGTTTTTGTGCATAATGTTCCCTATCCTTGTGTATGGATGTATAGGTGCAAGCGATAAATATTGTCCCATGTTGATGTTGGAGATTATGGCATATTGATGTAGTAAGGATAGTAAATATACCAAGTGTTCTTGTTATTATAATGAGATGAATATGTAAATTATTGGTTGAAGGGGATCAGGATTAATCCATGATTCTTCTCTTATGGTATATGGGTGAATATAGGATTTATTGTGGATTTTGAGTATCCCAAGGTGGTATAAGTGAATGAACATAGATATGGATGGAATAGGAAGCATTCCATGAGTGGTATTTGATATAAAACCATGAGGTTGTGCCGAAATGGGATAGTTATGTTATGTTTATGCCTGCATGGCGTAGTGGTGATATCATACTCCTAAACGGCATGGAATGTATGATGGAATAATGAGGAATTGTTCCTCATGGGTATATGTTCATGGTGTGATTGTAGTGTCATATGTTATTCATGTTCTGGTTTAGAACATGTTGTTTCTGAAAATTTCTTATTTTCTTTCATACCTACTTACTGAGTTCACTTGGATTCACACCTTCTTATCCTTATGTTTTTAGCTAGTAGGACAGGTAAAGAATCCTAACTATTGGTTGGGAGGGGTGAGCAAGGACTAAAGATTTCCCTTTTTATTTTATGTTAAATGGGGATTTAAATCCCATTGTGCATTGTATAAAAATTGTATAATTGTATTTAATGAATTTGAATGATGTATAATAGATGCATCGACATGTCATAATGTTTGATTTATTGTATGGTATATGGTTTTGTAGAATCCCAGTGATGTTTATTACCATTATGACATGGATCCAGTCTTAGGTAGGTAACTATAGGTGTGGGTATGATTTTTGTAGTTTATGTTATTATCTTGTAATTAGAAAAAGTTTAGCTTTATATGATTAATGTATGCCAGGTTTATATCCATAAAAATTAGGGTAGACTCTGCCAGATTTTTGGCAAAGTTTGCCTTAAACAAGGGAAAAATATAGGGTAATGGTAGAATGCATGGGCCCCTATGCGAGGCATGACATAACCATAGCCAATTCATCATCAAAGGGTGATTCGGCTTTAGAAAAGTCTTTGTTCGCTAAGATGTCTATAGTGTAAGTGCACGGCGTCAAGTTTTATAGTGTAGTGATAAGAAGGTTGTCCTATCAATAAGGATTGTGTATTCCAATTAATCACTAGCTATTGCATTGAATAATCCTAATTTTATTTTGAAGATCAAACAATAAGAGCTTAAATAATAAATAAAAGTAAATGGACTTTGGTTTGAAGAAATCAAGATAAAGAAGCTCTAGAAGATCAATTTCACTTATGCTTCGATCATAGTATCTTCAACTTATCATATATTGATTGTTTTCGACGGTTTATAGATCAAGAATCCCAATGCACTTAACCTCCTCTACCAAGTTATAGTCAAGTATCTATTCTCCACATTCCAATTTTGATATCCCTATAAAAATTGAAATATTAGGAAAGCATTAAGACTTATGGTTCTTTTGAATGATCTCATAGAACCTAGGAGCTTTCTGTGAAGCCCTGAAAAAATTGGAGTATGTTGTGTGTTATTACTAGCCAGAAATGGACAGTGTTGGATTTAAAGTATGGAAATCTAAAAGGATTTGTTGATATATAGGGATAATGATGATGGTCATGACTAATGAATTGTGTATGATGGTAAACTAGACCGAATCACAATAATAGAAGTAGTCAAAAGGCGACAAACGCAGGCCGGGTGTGCAAGAGTGGGCATGCATTGTTGGAGCATTGTCGAAAAAGGAGCATATAATGCTCCATCTTCCCTAACCCATCTAAAAACATCCAGCCATCCCTCTTCCCTCTCCCCTTTGCTTACTAAAGTCTAGTTAAGGTATAATTTGATGTTAAATTGCTGAGGAGTTGATGACACAGTGAACTACATCACTTCGACTGAGTAAACCCAGATTTTGGCGGATTTGAACCATGGATGATTAAGGAAAAAGTGTATTGTTGCCATACAACTCAGATTTGGGAATTCAAACGAAAGGAAAGTAGATGGCAAGTGGTTTCTATCATTAATTATCTATTTTAGCAAGATAGATTTCCTTAATTCTGGTTCATGGAGCTAAATTAGGAATATAGAAAGTTAGAAATTAGGGAAAATAATAATTTAATGATGAATTAAGAACTATGATTAATAATTGAGATATAAATCATGTATATCCATGATTTTATGAAGGATGGGTAAGAAATCCCAAACTAGCTTTGATTAGAAATGTGAAATCTAGATAGTACCTATTATCTGTTTGATAAAATGTCATTAGAAAGGATGTGACCTGATTGAACCTTATTATTGATTCTATAATCAACTTTTAATTAAGGTTTAGATTGATACTTGGAAGAAGCCCTAAACAGGGTAGTGTTATTAACTTAAGATAAATTATACAGCAGATATGAATTATAGATTAATGTTATAGTTGAATGATCATATGACATGTGTTTTAGTGTAGGATCTTTAAATTGTGAAGTAAGTTGGGAACATAAGGTTTGAAGTGGAAGGAAGTGTTTGAGTAAGTATAAGGTAAGCAAGTTTTAAATTTGAGACATATATATGAAGTTCTTTTTATTGTATTCTGGGCCTTATGGTATGATGTTTAAGTGAATTGTAATTATATATTTAGATTGAGGTTGTAAACATATCATTCGGTTAGGCAATGGAATCTTGTTAAGAATATAGAAACTAAGGTTTTCGGTATAAACTTATATTAGTATATGTTTATTTAACCATGTGTTTGGTTTTATGTATACAAGAGTGTAGTGAATATATTGAAATGATATTAGTTGAATTTTCATTAACTACTTCATCATAATTATTGCATAAAATCCAGGCAGCATCCACGATGTGGCATGGAATTCCACGACACATCATGGAAAAGTCTATTTTGAGTGTTTCCACCAAGCTAAGTCTAGACAACGCATCTTCCTTTGGGACGCGTCATCGTGGAGTGGAGGACAACACGTCTTCCTTTGGGACAACGCATCACGGAAAATTCTATTTTGAATATTGCCACTAAGCTAACTTTGGACAACGCGTCTTCCTTTGGGACGCCGCATCGTGGAGTGAAGGACAATGCATCTTCCTTTAGGACAATGCGTCGTGCATCTTGGTGTCCAAATTTTTGAATTTTTCAGAAGCTATTATTTTTTATTACATATGATATATCTTTATTATTATGGATACTTTTAAAGGTAAAAATGCATGGAAAACCTTTGAAATATGCGAAAGACTCCAAGAATAATATGTTACAATAAACACTTATTATGAGTGTTTATTATTAAGTAAAAAAAGAAGGAAAAGCTGACTAGTGTTTGAAAAGGAATGTCATACAATAAATTGGCATATCATTGGGCTTAGTAAGAGATTGAAGAGTAGAAAGGAGCTTGAGTTATATCAATGTCTATTAAATGATTGAGGATTAGTAATGAAATCAAGTTGCATTATTAAATGGAATATAGGATTGTTTTATATAGGAGTAAGATGCTTGCCAATGATTGTGGATGTGTTTTGGGTTTGAATGCTTGCTGAGTTGGTATCTTTGATATTGTAATTTCGCCCATGAATGGGCTTTGTTGTTTTGCTGCCTATAATGGCGAGGAGGCTAGTTCTAGCCCATTAAGTGCGACTCTTTTAATTAGTTAATGAGTGTAGATGGAGAACTTGTAGTCCCTAGGTTACATTGAGGGCGAGAGCTCATATATCATATGGCCATGAGACTGTATATCTTGCAACAGTAGAAGCTGGGCTGCCGGGATGAACCAGAGTACATTAATTAAGTAAGAAAGGAGAGTAGACTTGGTTTTGATGTTGTTGCCATTTGGATATTGTTTATACCACTTAGAAATTGATATGGTTGCCACTTAGATGCAGTTTAGACCACTTGGTTGTGGCTAAGTCCACTTGATAGATACCTCTTGAGCTTAGCAATGGTTATGGCAGGTAAAGTGCACATGATAAATGAATTAGATATCACTAAACCATCACAGGAAATAAATGTAATGCTTATGATTCAAACGTAATAATGATAAAAGGACAACTTCGAGATTAATAGGAGGGTAAACATTAGGTGAGATGTACTATGAAGAAAATTGAATAATGCCATGATAGTGGTTTCATTTGGTAA
>JAYJMB010037134.1:0-80362 GCA_036873735.1 Pouteria campechiana | reverse complement strand
GTACATGACGGGCCCGTGTGAGCGGGACAAAACCGTGCGGCCTGTGGCCAAAGCGGACAATAGTACACTGGAGCCCCGAGTTGTTACAAGCAAGCAAGGGGCTTGTTGTTTATTAGTGTTTGTTGTAGCAAGTAGGAGGACTCGTTGGGTTTGTAAGGGTTAGTTAGTGAGCTCGGAAAAATTAGCAAGTATTTTTTTATCAGAATGCTGATCAAGTGTTAGTATAACCTAAGTGCATTAGGAATAACTTACTCAGAGAAGTGGAGTAGGAACCTAGGTTGGGCTAAACCACTATAAAAATCATTGTCTTAGTATATTGCATAAATCGTTTCATTCTATTTCAGTAACATTGTTTTTAACTTAGCCAAAAATTTTCAAAAACTCAATTCAGCACATACTCCCGCACCCCCCCCCCCCCCCCCCCATACCATTAGTAAGGAACCAACACAAAGGTCCTGTACAAAGATCTTGCAAAATAAAGAAAATGTCAGAGGACACAAGGGATAGTCCTAGCGTAAACATTCCAATCCTATTCAAGACAATAATAAAACCTTTAGAGAGAGGTATAGATAATTAAGACCTTATGTTCCCAAGGTATGCATACCTAGATTTTTAAAGTTAAGCTCAAGTTGGTACATAAGAGATATGGTATCATATGTCAAGATAGTGATGTTTCCTCATTAGAGAGGTGTTGTTAAGGATTATATATATTGGTCCCTTTGGTGAGGCACAACCTAAGAGGGGAGGCATGAATTGGGTTAATAAAAAAATCTATGAGAACCCCCTTTTAATGATTGAAACCCTCTTTGCATTTCAATGAAGTAGATAATGTAAGCAATCAAATACTCAAATAGTAGACAGGAATTTTTATAGTGGTTCGAGATAACTTCTCTGTTGGTCCTGAAGATTAAGCAAAAACCCAAGAGGGGAGGGGTGAATTGGGTACTTAAAAATTAATTGCTTAACCCCTTTAGGATTAATCATTCCTCTAGCAATCAATCACTCAATCAACTAAAGCACAAGTAAATAAAACACAAGAATTTTTATAGTGGTTCGAGTATCCACTCTGCTCTACTCTTCCAAGAACACTTTCCTCTAATGCATTGGGTTCCACTATTACCAATAGAAGACATACAATATTGCTCTCAGCACTCTTCTAGATTCTAGCTCTAGGGGGCATAAACATAGTACTCCCAATACTTTTCTAGATTCTAGCTCTAGGAGGCATGATCATAGTGCTCCCAGCACTCTTCTAGATTTCAGCTCTAGGAGGCGTGAATAAATAGCTCTTATCTACATTCAGATAGTCACAGCTCTTCTTGAGTCTAGTCTTAACCACTAGCTCAAGAAATTTATAATGAATAATATCAAAGGTTAAAGCACAAATATTTATCAACAAGCACAAAGGAAGAAATCTAAAGATTAAATGCAGAACTAAATGATCTTTCCGAAAGTTAGTTGGGAGACTTCAAAGAGTGTTGAGGAAGGTTTGAATGCAAGACTCATACTTTGTGACTTATTCCTGCTCCAACAATGCTTCATTTATATCTGCTTTAAATTCCAGTCGTTGGTGGTAGGTGAGCTCGATTAATGGCAGAAGACTGTTCTGATGGGCACATTTGAATTTCTAACTTCTACTTAATCCTCATCTACTAAAATGCCTTCAGCGCTAACCTTGAAGAAGATAATTTTCACATTCTTAGTAAGCTTACATCGAGGTATTGCTGCAATGGCTGACTCTTTCATCAATATAGAAAGGGCATTATTAATGCTGAATGAAGACCAACAATTTGGCTTGTCCGTTGCTTATCTTTTACTTATGACATATGAAGTATCTGTCCAGCTATTCATCAAACAAATTTACTTTATCTTCTGATTTGTCCTTCATAAGTAGCAGATGAATCATGAGGATGTCATTTTATCACATCGTCTATTGAGTTATCTGTTGTAAGTAACAGGTAGATTACAAACGAATTATTCTTTCTAGTTCTTTGTTATGTGGATTGTCTATTGAACTGTAGAAGCATGGATGACTTGTTTCTTTAGCACTCCATCTGTTGAGTTGTTTGTTGTCAGTAACAGCAGGACTATGGGAGTGTAGACGGATTTCTTCATTGCTTCATTTGATGGGTTGTCTGTTCTAAGTAACAAACTAATCATTGAAGCGCAAACTAATTTTCTTCATCGCTTTGTCTGTTGGGTTATCTATTGTAACTAGTAGATGAGCTTAGATGTACAGACAAACGTTATTGCTCTGCCAGACAAACTTTTCTACTTGACTTTCACTTCTCTACCTCGTCTATTTATAATAGATGATCATTAGCTTGATTGTGGCTCACTTACGATAGACGAAGTCTCTTGTATGTATGCTACTTTGCATCCTTAGATATAATTTCCACTTCGATGGATGAATGGAGACTTAGCTAAATCCTTTTTATTTGAGCTTTGTCTATAATGGCACTTCATCTTTTGCTTCTTTACTCGCCTAAGCCTTAACGCCTTGAAATATATTTTCTACGCTCATTTTTTTATAAGACCTGCCACTTAATTCTTCATACTAAAAGCTTGGCAACAACCATTAGTACATAATCTTTAATCAAGTTTTGTTTGTCATCGAAACCATGCTTTTATACCAACATTCTCTACTCCACTCTTCTAAGCAATCTCCTTAGTGTCTTAGGTTCCACTATTTCAATAATGAATATAACTTAGTGCAACCACATTCTTCTTGATTCCAACTCAAGGGGGCATATAAACCTTAATGCCGATGTATTCTTCTTGATTCTATTTCAAGGGGGCATGAATATAGCTTAAAAAGTTGATTGTGAGACACACTCCAATAATCAAGCTTGCTCTTCTTGAGGTTGGTCTCTAATACCAACTCAAGGCAGTAAACAAATAAGAATAGGAAAGTAAAAGGTTACATTTATATAGAGCACTTCTTAATGGCGTAGGGAAAGACTTTGAAGAAGATTAAATCTTGCTTAGGATGCAGAGATAGCTTTGCAACTTGTAGGTGAAAGCCTTTAATGAGATGCTTTGAAAGTTGTAGAGTTTGAAAGCTTAAATTTTTTGTTGCTTTGGAAATGAAGATTAATGCTCACTTTAATGCTTGAAACAACTGTTGGAACATCCTGAATTTACTCTCTTTATAGTAGGATCCAAATTTTAGTTGTTGGGAGTAGGTGAAGCTCATTTAATGTGAGGGAACATTCAAAATTTTGACCATTTTGAGTTTCATCTCTTTGGACCTTTGAAACAATCATTTCAAACCTCTGAAGTTCGTGACTCAGCAATGTTAAAAAATAGGTAGAAAGTGTTTCAGAACTCTAAAGTTATAACTTCAAAACTCTAAACATCATGACTCTACAATGTAGTGCCTCCTTCGGAACTCTAAAATACTTACTTCAGAATTTTGAATGTCGTTTCTATGAAATGCAGCAAGTTTTTTTTATCTCTAAGATAATCTTTCAACCTTTGAATATTGTGGATTACTTCTAAGACAAATTTAAACCTATGAACGGTACCTCTGAAACATCATTATAAACTTCTAAACTTGTAACTTTGGATTGCTTAAAGAAGCAGAGAGTTCTTCCTCTAAAAACCTCTGAAACATTATTCTTCATGCCTCTGAATTATTCATACCTTTGAAACGTTATTCCAATCCTCTAAATGTTGTGACTTTAGAATGTAACAAGTTCATTATGCCTCTGAAGCATTATTTCTCACCTTTGAAACATCATTTCAAACTTCTGAAAGTTATAACTTTGGATTGTGGAAAGTTTTTCATGCTTCTATCCTCCAAAAATTACTATAGCAAATCATTATAGAATGTTACTGTAGTAATGTTGCTAGTAGCACAACTGTAGCGGCTAAGCATAGTGCTTCACAACTCTAAAATTATAAGTTCAAAACTCTGAAGTGTACTTCAATCTTTTGAAAATCATTGTAGTACGATTACTATAGCTGCATTATTGTAGCAGCTTAGTGTAGGTGCTTTAGAACTCTGAAATCTTAAGTTCAGAACTCTATAGTGTTTCTTCAGTCTTCTAAAAATTACTAAAGCACGATTACTATAAGGAAGTTACTATGGCAGCTTTGCATGGGTGTTTTAGAACTCTGAAATGTTACTTCGGTCTTCTAAAATTATTATCGCATAATTACTGTGACCACATTACTATAGCAAAGTTACTATAGTAGCTTAGAGTGGATGCTTGAGAACTCTAAAATCATAAGTTCAGAACTCTAAAGTGTTACTTTAGTCTTCTAAAAATTACTGTAGATGCATTACTATAGCGAAGTTACTGTAGCATCTTAGCAGCAAATGCTTCAAAACTCTGAATGTGTTACTTAAGAACTCCAAAAATCATTTTAGCAGCAATTTACTATAGCAAAGTTACTATAGCTACATGTTGAAAATTTTTAATTTTTTTAGCAACATCTTCAGACCTCTAAATTATCCTCTGAAATTGTGGTATCTGTCCTATGAATGTAGTTTTCTTATTTTAAATGATTTTTAAAGTTTTTCCAAAATATCTTTAATAGAGAAACCATGTCTTTTTTCTTATCCTTTTTCATATATTCTTTAATAAACTTTTGGCTTGCATACTTTTGGATGTGCTGGAATTAATTGCTTATACACTTCTTGGAAAGTAATGTTATTAGTTCTTATAGACAAGTTTTATTATCTTCCCACTGGATCCATATTCTCCCCAAAACTTTATTTCCTTAAGCCTAAGTTATAGAGATATTTTGTTGTCATTAAAATTATACACTTGACTCAACAATATATCCTTCAGTCTTATTAAGAGTCTTTCTTGTAGTGCTCTTGGTTCCAAGCAAAACCACGCAAAACCGTGCAAAGCCTTATCAAGGTTAGAATAAGTCTTAGCAGAGTTGGCGTCCGACATATCTAATTTGCCAACTATAGTGCTTATCTCATGTTATAATTCCATGATAGTAAGATTTTATTAAAATTGTTATTTTAAGTAGGTCATCAATACTCTCACCCAATGTTCTAACTAATAAAATTCTTTTTGTTGATGACAACTTAAATAGATGTAATTATAGAGTCATGACAAAAAGATATTGGAAGATTGATTTGGAAGAGATGAGGAAGGCAAGAATCCATCTTTTTGTTACTAAGAAATTGAAGAAATATAATTATAGAAAAATGATGAAAAGATATTGAAAGATCAATTTGGAAGAGATGATTAAGGCAAGAATTCATTTGGGTCGTGGGAGTAGGAAATGGAATGCTAGAATGGCACCTTACATCTCTGCAAAACTTGAACATATTCATATTACAAATCATACTACAAGTGCTGGTTTCTTACACGAAGCCTGCAATTTAGTTTTTATGCTGCAAGCAAGTAGGGGTAAATGCTTCTTTCTAGTTGGTAGAGAAAAGGAAGCACTTAGTACAGGAGCATTAGAAACTTTATAACTTCAGGGACTTGACAGCCGAACAAAAGATGGGAAATCTCAAACTTACATTCTTGCATAAGTGTTAATTAAAAATAAACTTGCAGAAATAGCTAAGATAAAATCATTTATAATAATTTTCATATGATATCACACTAATTATTTAACAATTTTCATGTTGTAATAAGTAAAATTTGTGTTTAAGTATGTATTTCAAACTAATTTAAAAATATCAACTCAAATCTCAATCTAAAGTCAACCTAAAACCAACTTAAAATTATTAGATTTTATTAAATTTAAAAAAGAGATTAGAGTTTGGGTGTCGGATTAAAATTACTGCAAAAGTAAAAGGTTGCATTGACCTCCCCCTCACGTCCCTCCCGATTTACACCCGTCACAACTCTCGGTGCCATCACATGCCTGATAACACATTGTATTTAATTCCTAAGAATGTGAACAGTTGTCGATAAGCGTGTAATTAGGAGGATTTTGTGGAAATTCCTCATCCAGGCCTAGTCTCATCAGGCCTACTGTGTGGATCATCGATCCAAGGCGGTGCGCCTGTACTTGTCCCATAGCACAGCTCGAGGATGGGATTCCGTGCCTTGAATTCCTCGAAAAACGATCCCATGTTAAGTTGGTCCACCCTATCAAAGGCTCAGATCCAGCACAGAGTTAGAGATAGAGAGCTGGAGACAGCATTTTTTTTTTTCCTTTTGTTGCTCTTCTTACGAGAATTAGGAGCATCTGACTGAGCTTCCCCTCTAATAAATACGCCACACTCATCTGTCTCTCTCATTTAATCCACACATCTCTATAATCATTTGTTAATTGAAGGCACGTCACATGGGTCTCTGCATAGTCAAGGGAAATTTAAATTGAAAATACGGCATGAAACACCCACCGCGAAAACTTCCCACCCAAATTCTCAACAGACGTGGCAAATCAGGTGGGAAGCTTCATGACGGGCGTTTTCCAATTATACGTGGTCTGATGGAGGGGAAACAAAAAATGGAAGTGGGTCTTCCAAGATCTGTTGCATACAAAAAATATAAGAATTCACAAATAAAAAAATCTAAATTGAAAAATTCCAAAAGTTCATTTAATACAAGGGGACTGGTTTTAATGTCGCTATATTCTAAAGTCCCATATATATAGTTCAATTGCATGTGGCTAAGAATCAACCACAAGGGTGCAGCTTGGGTCCAATTGAATATAAACTCAACCCACTTCATCCCAGAAATATTAGAGTTAGTCTTTAACTTTTTAATTAATTTAGGGTCTGTTTAGCGTGGCGGTGAAACTTAAGCTCGTTTATATAAAGAGCTTTTTCTAAAAGCTTTGGATGGAAGCTTCGACATAAAACAAAAAATTAGCTATGTTTAAGCCAAAGAGACACAAATAAAACAGAAGCGCATTTTGGCATCGAAAAGTACTTTGAAGCTCACAAAACACACCGACAAACAAGCACTTAGGCTTTTTTAAATTAAGATTAAACCCAATCAAATTTAGAGAAAAGGTGGGTTAGGCTGAAGTGGAACCTAGGCCAAATTGAATACAAACCAAAATTTACAATATATATATATATGGTTTTTAATATTATTTGATATATTATAAGAGCATATTAACTAAGTTAACTAATTTCAATTTCACACAATTTGAATACAAGTTTAAATTAATCTAATCAATTAATTTTAAGTTTAAGTAGAGTTAAGCTTAACAAGCATGTTTCAACAATTAAATAAAGATTAGATTGAATTTAGACCCGTCGTCTAAATTTAAAACAGGATGAAACTCAATTAAGGATCAACTAGGTTAAGTTCATTTCAATTTTAAAAGATGCTTGAGCTCCAATGGAAACAAGTTAATTAATTCATTAAATGGTTATGCAGGTTGCCAACTTATATTGAAAAGTTCTGAAGTAAAAAGAAGTCAATATAACATGTATCACTAATTTTGAATTCTTTAATTTATTATATTTTAATTTTTATGTTTTATTTAAACTAAATTATTAATTTATAAAAGTTTGAAGTAAAATTTGTTACAACATGAGTTTCAATTGAAACTTAAACCCAAATTTTAACATAAACCGAGCAGGCACAATTGCATCTCTAATCGTAATTGTATTGCTAATAAATTGAATAAGAAATAACCGAAATTTCTTTAGAATAAAAAAGAATACTCATTTCTTTGATTGTTGCTCTAGTCAATTTTTATGATAGCCTTAATGATTACTTTATAATTTGTTGGAATAGTAGTATTTTGATAAAGTTTGTAAACAAAAATATATTTTTAGGATATTAAGTAATTTCAAAAGAATAAAGGATGAGGTTGTAAACCGTAAAATGAATAAAAATAAAACAGATAATTTTTTTTGAAATTAATTAAAAAATTAAGATGTTACCTAGAAGAAAGTTAAGTGACTAATCCAACCTTTTGTAAATAAACCAAGTGTCCAAACACAACATTTTATTTCTTTAAATGTTTTCTCAAGTAAATGGTTAAATCATATTATCATGCTTAAGGCATGGACGCATATATTTTGTGGAGTCAAGGGGCCGTTCTTACTTAGACCATGTCAATCCCAGATCCACGGTTTTACTAGCGTTATGATCAACAAATTCTAAGTTGGATAATCAAGTTTTAAACCAAATGGCATGATTTTAACCAGGGCTAGTAAAAGCCAGCTTCAGCTAAGCCAATAGTCCTTCACATTTACTTCACGTATCATACACCCTAAGGATCCTTTGGATGCATAGGTCGTGCATTACCTTACCCTCTTTTCTACACTCTTTTGTTAAATTAAATAACATCATAACTACTATAACATATTATTACATTTTCTGGTCATTATCTATAGTAGAAACACTCATTGCCAAGGATTTCAGTCTATTTTCTTTACTTTGTCATTAAAAAACTCACATAGTGGTCGAGGTACAATTTAGGCTCATGAAACTCGGGTTCACCTCAAAACCTATTAGTAAAACTTCAACCCTAACTCTAACCCTAACCCTATTTACAAAACCTCAACCCTAACCCTATTTTTGAAAATTGGGTTTAGGTTGAGTTTCGGGTTAGAATTTGGGTTAATGAAAGAACTTGGGTGTGTATTTCTATGACTATTTATGTAAAAAAAAAATGACCGAGAAGGGATACGTAGTTGGATCAAGTGACATTTAATTCAGTTGCCTAAGCTAACTGATTGGTGAAACATCATTTAAAAGGAATTTCACATACATAGGTGTTCATCAATGTTTGTTCACATTCATACTGGAAACATACTTCAATTAGCTAATAAACAAGTAAAAAGGACTCAGTACTAAAGAAATGCAGCACTAAAGAAATCAATATTCCTATATTTGCAAATTATTGGACCTATCATTTAAGGACTCAGAAAGCAATATTCCTATATTTGCAAATTATTGGACCTATCATTTAAGGACTCAGTACACATAACAGGTTGCAAAATATGTAATGGACTCACTTGTTTCTAGCCTAGTACATTGATGAATATCATAGAAGATAGCAAAATGCATGTAAAGTGACCCAATGTTATTAAAAAAATCAGAATTCATATTAAGATTTAAATTAAACAGTGCAAAATCCAAAATGTTGGTGGATCCAAGAAAGGAAAATCATGAACTAAGATCTAAAAACAAATATGAAGTAGAGGAACAAACTCTGTAGCGAATATTTACCTGAACAACTGAGACTAATGAAATGGCAGACCCAATTAGGAACAAGGGCTTTGAAAACTTGGCCTCTGGATTTGCAGAATATGTAGAAGGATAAGTGGAATTGGAGAAGGAAGGTGGGGCAGCATCGTAGCAACCAATAGGGAGGGAGAAGAAGTGGGGCAAAGGCGTTTCAGCAGCTGGGGATGAGGGAGAAGAAGGGGGCTAACACCGTCGCAGTAGCTAGGAAGGGAGGGAGAACAAGGGGATCAGCAGTGTCGCAACGGCCAGGGATGAGGGAGAAGAAGGGGGTTGACAGCATCGCAGTAGCCAGGGGGGAGGGAGAAGAAGAGGATCGACGGTGTCTCAATGGCCTGGGGGAGGGAGAAGAAGGGGGCCGAAGGCATCACAGCAGCCAAGGGGAGGTAGAAGAAGGGATCGGCGGTTTCTCAGCGGCCAAGGGGGAGGGAGAAGAAGGGGGGCCAAGGCGTCTCAACAACCAAGGAGGAGAGGAGGGTCGGCGGCGTGGCAGCAGCTAAGGAGGACAGAGAAGAAGGGTGAGGAATCGAGGGGCTCTCGAATTCGTGAGGCAGCGAGAGTGAGACAGGGAGAGCCGAACGGTGAGGCATTTAAAGTTTACGGATAAATAAATAAATATATATATATATATATATATTAACATCAAATCGGGTTTGGGTCGACCGTAACCCGAGTTGGGCATATTCTAATTCGGGCTCGAGTTGAGCCCGGTGCTTTAGGCTTGGGTTGGGAAATTACATTTCAAATAGCAATTATTTCGGGTTTGGCGGGCCGAGTTTGGGTTGAATCGGCCCGAGTTGCACCCCTTCATAGTGGACATCATTCCTTGCTTATTTTTTTTCTAATATACTCCTTTTTTAATACAACCTCTTCCCTATGTTACTCTTTTCTAATATACTCTTTCAATGCAACTAAATCCTTTTCCCCTTTTTTTTTCTCATACACTCTTTCTAATACAGTCTCTCAACAACATACTCTATACAAACAGGCCATTAATTATATACAATGACCTATTACACACATATTATGTATAAACAATGACCTATTACACATATTATGTATATAGTAAAGCCCCAACTCAAGTCTAAATATACTTTCAAACAAATTCGAATCAACCAAAAATTAATCCAAGCTTGCCAAACCACCCAAGCACGATTCGAGATTTTAAGCTTCAAATCGAGATTCACCAAGCAAGGATGATAAAGCTAGCCAGGTTTCTTTACACTATTTGAGGTCCTAATTTTGAAGAACGAGTGAAAGGATTTCAATCTAAGATTCCACGTTGTATGAAAGTTGCAAATAAAAGTTTATTCTTTTTGGCTTTTAGGATGATAAACTCTTTTCACAATCAAAATCAAGTTTATAACTTTTCATTGTTTGCCGTACATTTTATAACATACCACTTTGCACGAAGTTGAAATTCGGAGAAGCCAACAATTTACAAAGCTCGATATCTTATATTTACCAAGGTGAATAGAACAATTTTCAACAATACTAATTTTGCAAAAAATTATAATCTTTATAATTTTATAAAAAATAAAAAATCTTTTCAACGGAAACCTCATTAAATATCTTGCTTGTTGAGGCATTTGATGATATATAAAACTTTAATAATTTATAATCTATTACAAAATCGAAAAAGGACATAGAAAAGTGGAGTAAAAGGTTGAAATATAAAAAGTAAGGGAAAAAAAGGAAAGGAATGAGATGAAGGAATAAGAATAATGATTAAAATATAATAAATATATTCATAGATAGATTTTTTTGATAAAAAATACGAATAATAGCTAAAATTAGAGATAATGATGACAAATAGTGTTATTAGGATAAATAAATGCTACATCAATTAGCATCAGGATTTAGTTAAATAGAAATAATTTTAATTAAATTCAATC
Source organism: Pouteria campechiana (assembly GCA_036873735.1). Lineage (NCBI taxonomy): Eukaryota > Viridiplantae > Streptophyta > Magnoliopsida > Ericales > Sapotaceae > Pouteria > Pouteria campechiana. The sequence goes on along the minus strand of JAYJMB010037134.1, from coordinate 69,330 downwards.
TTATAAGTAGAAAACCAATTTGACCAGCTATTACAAATTTAAAAATTTGGAAATAAAAGACCGAAAAGAATACTGCAAAACGTTAAAACCACGAGCTAGAGCAATGCTAGGGATTTGGACCGAGCTAAAAATGGTAACACATGGAAACCCGAGCCCCCACACCAAAGCTTTGTTATGGGCCCCTGACAACAAGTAATTCTTACAGATAAGTTTAAAAATTTAAACAAGAAAAACAGTAAATGTTCGTTGCAGTTCAAATTCCACAAAAAAAAAGGAGGAGAAGAACAGAGCTTCTTAAATGATAAGAGCAACAGGTTTTACTTCAGAAAATATCCCGAATATTCAAACTTGAAAACCATCAATCCAAACCCCCAAGAAGAAAAACTCCCGAAAAGAACGTAAAAGCAGGATCAAAATCCAACTCCTTTGATTTGCCGAAATACCCAATTCCCCATTCCCCCAACCACACCATACCAACCGGAAATGTATCCTCTCATCTATCCTCACCCTTTGCCTTTGTCTGTTGCTGCTGCTCATCGCCCTCCCTCATCGACTTCTTGCAATGCGCTATCGCTCCTTGTATTGCATTCTGCAGCTCTTCCATCGACGAAGAGTCCAAATGCATACCCCCAACAGGAATGCTGATGCTCCCACCGCTGCCGCGGAGAATACCAGAATGGCTAGGTGACGACCGCATCGAAGACGGGCAGCTTGAGACGCAGCTCCTACGACGCGGGTACCTCAAATTCCCCGAAAACGAGTGCGAATAGCTCCCACCACCGCAGCCAAAACCCTCAACACCCATCACATCTCTCCTCATTGCAAACTCAACACTCCTGAGATTCGGTTTCGTCGCTGTCGAAGGCATCATTGAAAAAATCGAAGCATTATTCGCCTTCGCCTGTAGATTCTGTTTAGACGCCAGCTTCTCGTAGAGCGGCTTCACCTTCTTCACATACTTCCGTATCACTTCCTTCGCCGTGGTAGTGATTCTCTTAGTGGGCGTGGCCGCATTCTTGATGTCTTTTCTGGTGAAGACGGAGGAGAGCTTGGGAAGCGAAGGCAAGTACTTGAACTTCTTGGGCTTCTTGAATTCGTCGTCATAGGAGAAAAAATCTTCAGTGGCCGAGCTGGGGCGGGCGGAGTCGCATTCGGGGAGGAGGAGGAGGTCGGAGCAGAAGGAGGCGGTGGAGTCGGCGGAGCTGCCAGTGGAGTCGCGGGATGCGGCGGTGGTGGCTTCTGAGGAGGAGGAGGAACTGGACGAGGCGAGGAGTGTCCGGACCATGGAAAGGCGAGGGGAGAGGTGGAGGGGGAGGAGTTGGCCTTTGTAGAAGAGCTCGTCAGCTGGGCAGAGTTGGGAGGGTTTGCGGGAGGTGGGGGAGAGGGAGACGTTGAATTCGAAATCGGAGGAGGAGGAAGGAGAGGGAGATTTGGGGTTGAGTGTGAAACTTTTTGGGGGTGAAATGTCCATTTCTTCTTCTTTCCATGAGCTGAGGGGAGGGAAGAGAAAGGAGGGTGATGAGGTTGCGTTAATGTAAGAGGGTGAAATGGTGAATCGAGTGGGTCACATGGGCGCTCCAGCGATGCTTGGGGCTTGTACTTCTCTCGCTCCGGAACCCTTTTGCCTGCGTCGCGGCATACAGCTCTGACTATTTGTCGCCCTTGTGGAGCCACATGGCTGCTTATGAACATGAGCATGGATCACCAGGTCATCACAACATGATAGCCGGTTTTTTTAGTTATTGCAATGATGAGATGCCATGACGATGTTGCGTCATGAATTTATTTATAATACTTATAAATGCTAAGGTATATTGTCCGATCATTTTATGCAATTTAGTTGTACAAGTTAATTAAATGTCAAGCTTACGGGTACTATTTGTACATGATACGGAAAAGCAATAGAAAAAAAGTTATATTCGCAATTTTATTATAGCAATATAGATTATGTTTAAAAATAATTAACTTAATATTTGCTAAAAAAATCTTTATATGGTCAAATGTTCCAAATCATGACATTTATTTATGGTATAAGACTACCAAAATATTTGATGCAAATACATTATTTAAATAACGCTACCTATTAGATGAGACATTAATTACATGTCTTATAATAGAGTCACTATTGTAAATTGACTTAATTAAATCAATTAATTCAATATCCGGCCAGTATTATTAATTGTATTGTATATGCAAAATTGTGATAGTGCACAAGTATATATACTAAGTTATATCTCTCATAAATTTTTATTAGACTCATTTGGAGTATTTATTTAATAATGTATACTAAGTTATATCTTCCATAAATTTTTATTAGACTCATTTGGAGTATTTCTTCCATGTACCTTGGGTGGGTATATCATATATACTAAGTTATATCTCTCATAAATTTTTATTAGACTCATGTTGAGTATTTATTCAATGTACTTTTTGTATATCATTTTTTTCTAATTTGTAAAGTTTTGCTAAGATCCTTATCAACCATCGTACTTAAAATAAGTTATTTAACCAAGATATTGAAGATTATTCAAATTAATATAATATTAATATATTAGTAAATTAATTTCTCATATATTAAGTTTAGTATGCTTTAAAACATATTTATTACTTTAAAATAACCTATAGCAATCCATTAATCTAGAGAAGGATAGCTATTATCTAAATGAAGAAAAATTGTTTTAAGAATCTGTGTAAATTCCTTTGACACAATATTTAACCATTAAATCTTATTAAATGCTTAAAAAAATTAAATTTATTAAGAGCAAGATATCAAGTTAGATAAATACTATGGTTTGGATAATTAAAAATTAAAAGCTTAACCTTTTAAGTATCTATTTATGTCTATGCAAATAAATTTATTATAATTATAGGTGTTAATTATCTAGATGATTAAATTGTATTGGGATTTCTTGTCAAATTCTTCTTTTCAATTAAATTTATGAAATTATTTGACTTTTTCTTCACTTTTTTGAAAGATTTTTTTAGTCATATAGGTTTTTATTACAATATTGATGAAAATGCTTTGTTGGCAATACACTAATGTACTTTTAAGAAATGATAAATTTACATATTTTGAACCATTTATTTAAATAAAATTTTAAAAATTATTTTAATTAAAATTAAAGTAATAAATTAAAATAAAATTTTAATGTACATATATTGATTTTCAAATTAAATAATATATATGATCTATCTAGATCTTAAATTGAAATATTTATAAAATTTAGTAAATAAATGGTAATAAATATGCTAAAGAAATTAAATTTAAATTATATATCCTCCTTATGGAATTCAAAATAGGAATTTTCACCAATAGTAGTGAAAATTTTGTTGGTAATCATAGGCCTTGGTTTTGATCAGATAATAAATTTTATCAAGGAAATTAGTCATATAAAAAATTTATAAAACCTTCTTTGTTTAAATTCACCATGATGTTTTGATTAGATTAAATTTAATTATATTATATGTGAGTATAAAAATTATTTCACTAGAAACTCAAATGATTTATAATAATAAAAAGACTTTAAAATCACATGATTTAATATATCTTAATATGACCTACTAGAATTTTTAATAAAGATAATGTTACATTTTGAAGGTAGGTTGTATGGCTAAAGGAATCCAAGCAAGATGGGGAACACAAATGAGATATGCAAATGCATAAAATATAAAGTAGCAGAATCACACAAGTATAAAAGGACTATAGTAGTTTAGGCCCACTTGGCACTTACTTCACTATCCAAGGTATTTCCAACCTTAGTTTCTACTGACCATGTGTGGAATCACATTTTTCTTGGTTTTCAGAGATCACCAAGAACTCATATAATCTAGTTTCTTCAGGGCTAATCAGAAACTCATACATTGTTGGTTTTTCTCTAAGCTCACCAATAAACTTATACAATTTTGTTTTGCGAGCGTACCATTAACTTTTTCTTACAGATACAATGTGTATAAGGAAATGTCTCTATATAGGCCTATGTGTACACATAGTTAAGCTTAAGAAAAAAAATAACAAAATAAACCTTACAGTGCTTTGTTCTCCTCTAAAATGTAAATATTACAGCTTTAAGTATTTTCATTGTTATAGCATTTGGAGTGAATGTACTTGGAACTTGAATGAGTTTCTTGATTAATTCATGTTCAAAACTTGGAACTCTCAAGGTTCATTTTCTTCTTCGTTGGAATTTTTATTTATAAGTTCCAAATTGATTTAGAGCCGTTGCAATAATTTTTGTTAAGTTTTTGACCATTTGAAATTAGTGATAGCTTATTCAACAAAAATGCTCCATTTATGTTTTCAGAATTCTGAAGCCACCACCTTTGAAAGTCAAGTGACCATTGTAGTGTTAGTATTTCAAAACTCTGAAATGAGTTCTCGTTTCCTCTGAAGGCTACTTGGTAGAGAAGAACTTATTTCCAATGACTGCTTCAAAATTATGAAGGTTGAACATATCCTCTAAAGCTTACTTTAATAGCTGATCGTTCCATCCATCATTGATGGCTATATTTTCAAACTTCTGTAACTCATAGCCATCTTCTGAACTTCCTCTAAAACTTGGAATAAATCATCTAAAGCTACTTCTGGACTCTGAAACTTTTTCTGAGTTTAAAAATTTTAGCAATACTTTATTAGTTTAATTTTAATTATTAAATAATTTTTGTTGTCATTAAAACTATACACTTAAACTCAACAGATAAATTTTAGGATTATAGTCAACCATATAAAAATGAATATAATAGTTGTTATTAATCTAATCAACACATCATGATAAACTCCAACCATCTTTTACATAGAAAATTCTAGTAAAATTGGGTATCACTAAAATATTTTTCAAATAAAGATGCTAATTTGGAAAGTTTTGATCTTTTTAACTAGGTGGATCACAGGGTCTATAAGTTTTCTTTTCAATTCGAGATATATGCATTTGGATGTAGTGTTCAAACGTAGTTTTACTAGCTACAAGACATACATCATGGAACATAAATCGCAGTTCAAGGCTTTCCTGAAAGCATGGAACGTATACACTCCCGGGAAGAAGATGGACGGTTCTCACAGTCAGGTACATCTTAGATGTGGTCGCACCTGTGCGACATATGCTGGCTGTACTACATCAGATGGTCGGAAAATAAACTCGGGCTGTCTCGGTTGCAGGACGCATGGAGTGGTGGAGACGGTTTGGGTGCATCGCGATGAATCAGCTGTGGTCTAGACTGGTTCAGTTGGTTGTGGCATTCGAGGACGCATTGCTGGTCTATTTTTTGGACATATGGTGGGACACCTTCTAACGGAAATTTGCACATTTCTCTTGACATCTATTTTCAGGCGTGGCAAGAACGCGGAATCTGTGCAAGATCCGAGCCTTTCATTTCATCTGATTACCTAGATTGGTTCACGTGATCGTCAGATGCCACAGAATATACTGAGGACAACGGTAAAACAAACGCGTTTGCTTCAGTTCACCTACGAATTGCTAGTCTGATAATTTGGACAGAACATAAATGTGGCCCGTCTGATGTTCGGCACAGTTGATTTTTGGTGGTCGCCAAATTATTTACTAGCAAGTGTCCAATCTGTTGATTTTTTATATTTTCAACATTTATGGTAAGAAAGGTGATCGGCGCTTTCGATTATTTCAACATCACGAAGAACCCCACTGTTCATCGCGAAGGACCCAGGACAGCCTCGGAGCATGCATTGGAGGGTCATGTGCGGTCACGAGGGGGGCCGGGTATTTTGTGATGGATCCGACGTGGCAGGGGATACGGTCAGAGCCCTCAACATGGGTCCCATCCACACCATGTGGGCCCACATGCATTGCGCCAGCTACTTTGGCGGCATTTGGGAGGTGGATTGGGCCGCAGCGCCCGGCGCGATTGTTTATTGGCTATTATTTTGGGGAGAGAGTCCGACAAAGGCGAGGCCGACGTTATGATGGCACTGTTCCAAGCGTACCGACGTGGATGATGGGTGATTTGGGTGCACCCGCGGCTGCGTACAGGCGTGGAAGATGGGTGCTTCGCGACTGCACAGATAATTGGGTGCACCCGCGGCCGAGGACTGTGCCGTTAGGGCGGCATTAGAAGTCTGGACAATGAATTACTTGGTCCACATCACAGCAAGTGTGGGACCACGGCTTCAATGAATGTGACCCTCGTGGGCTAACTAAAATGGTAGTCCCCACATGCATGCATGTGGGATGGGACAGCTTCCCCTCTGTCACGTGCCCTTGGGGGAAACAATCACAACGTGGAAGTGCCTGCTCGCCTGCTTCTCATTCGGTCAGGCATCGCCCTCACACGTTTTTATGGACACACGTGTGGAGGGCGACCTGTAGCTGGTAGAAAATTATATGTCGTTCTTGTGTGCGGACGGACTGGTATGAATATGATCATCAAGTCAAGCATTCGGTCAAAAATTGGATGCAAATTAAGAGATCCTGTCTCTAATAACACCAGCTTATATTTGTATTTTGAAGCCTCATTGATAGAGAGAGGTACAATTCCTTTTGAAGAATACTTTCCACCTCCGGCTCTCTTTGGATGATTGAATGAAAATTTCATTGTAAAAATAAAACATACTTATGCAAGCAAATTAAGGATGGGTTTGGAACACTGCACCTGTACAGTATGATTTGATTTGTAGTCCCTGTTTCATACCCTCTATTACACTATACTCTACAATTCAACCAAGCGCTATAATATTTACCATACGCTATACCTTTTTTCTTCCATCATTATTTTTGTTTTTAATCATTATTTCTACTTTTTAATCATTACACATATTCTTTTAATCGTGGATTTCCTTTTCCAAATACACTTAACATGTTATTTTGTTTATCCGGAGCACACTCTCTCTGCTAGACTGCATACCCAAAACGAACTCTTCTACACTAATCCAAATGCACCCTAAAAAATGCATGCAATTGACATATACCGTAAAGATTAAATAGGTAAAAGTTAAGTAGTGGATAAAAAATAAAATAGAAAAATAAGCTTTAATTATGCAAAGGTAAAATTAACTAGGAAAATGTCTACTAAATCCGCAAATTTTTTTTTTCTCACTTTTTCTCTATCTAAATATGCGTTGAAGAGTTACTGTTAATCATAGTTAATATTTTTTTCAATTCAATTTTCATACAAGTTGGATGAGTACAATGTTACATGGAAGTATCAAGGATGTCGGAGAGGCATTGGTCGTTCAACATAAACAGTAACTTATGCACCCATGCATCGTATCATTCGTTAGTATTAATACGTCGGCGATCACATTTTTAAGAAAAATCAATGGCGCAAAACTTTGACCTATCTCTTACTAGTACAGGTATTTCTCTTCAGGGGATAGCTATGGCTGTCAATTCATGCTTTTATATGTCTTTACATATGGTGGCTAAGTGGTCATTAAGTGGTCCTTTAATTGCCTTCATTGATTATATTTTAAGTATTACAGCATTACTACCTACGCTTGCAAGTAGATTTTGTGCGTTCTTTCTTCTTGGATATTTGAATCAATGAAATATGAATGCTATTAATCAAATTAAGTATATTTAAATACGAGAGAAAATTTGTGTTTCCCATGTAATGGAATTCATGTTCACCCCACAACTATAGGAAGTTGTAAATTATTTTCAAACCATTGTTTGTACAATTCATGGAATAGCCTCAAAACTTCACCAATTTCCCGCAACGTGATTATAAAATACAATCAATGAACCTTAACTTCAGATAAAATACTACAATTGAAGCTAAAGGGAGGAGGGAAATTTGGAATGCGTATTTCCAGATCATGGACATAACTTCACTTTGGACATGCATGCATGTTCAGGCAGAAATCATATAAGGTGGGGCAATCCTCTATCAATTATTGCAAATGCAATTAAAGGTGCCTATTCAACTTCGGTATGATGGGAATCTTTGATGAAATTAAAGATGCCTCTGCAAAACTTACAGTGCTAGTTAAATAGCCCTTACTAGTTAAGTTCATCCTGTCTCGCTACTTAACCATAATGAGAAAGAAATATCTGGAAAAATGAATTTTTATGTTTGGGTTAAAAAATCCCTCATAACTAATGACTTGGTTTAAAAAACTTCCTTGTAACTAAAAGCTTAAAAAATACTAACTTGCAACCGTGATGAAACTAAACCAAGTGCAATTCTGCTGACAAAATTGGCTTTCAAATTACGCAATTCTTGAAACATTTTATTATAACTGGTTTTGGTAATTCTTGCCTTTTGGTGTTTGATCATAGTTTGGGCTTGTGATACGCTGCGGAGCAAAAAAGGCAGGTGCCAGTATGGAGGTAGCGAAAGGACTGCCATAGACCTGATAAGCTTCCTAGCCAGGGGTAAAGGGATGAACCAATTCTATATTGAAAAGAGAAGAGTGTTCTTGGCGGTTTAAGTGTGGAAGTTTGGGATGACATGGTGTGATGTGTTTAAAAATTGTATGACATTATGCGGGTAATGCCAAAGCTAATAATATCACACTGTAAGACCCAAATTGTTAGAGGGTTCGTCTCGGCCAGGGTTCAACTGATATATACACATATGTGGGTCAATTTAATTAATTGATCTATTTAATATGGTATTAAATTCAAATCCAAGCTGATTTAATTTCTATTTAAAAGTGAGGGGAGTGTTAGTGTAGGTACAAGTCCTAGATCTATTAGATATTGAAATTTATCTAAGCTATATGTGGTTAGTTATTTTGGGTTGGAACCAGCCCATTTAATATATAATTAAAGCAAAATTTCCTTCCATTTTTGTTATATTCATGTCTTAGATCCTAATGTTTGTTGGGCCTTATTGGGCTTGGATGAAAGGGGAGCATTGGAGTGAGCATAAATCCTACATTAGTTAGATATAAAGGTTATATGTTTTAAAAGACATCTCATAGGCATGATAATTAGGATTGATAAATCCTAATAGGCTTTATAATTAGGGAGTTTTGTGCCTCACACTGGTTGGTAGGCACCCAAGAGTTGCTTTTTATTTGTGGCCTTCCCTAAAAAATGCTATTTTAAAATCTCGTGGACCACCACCATAAAAGTTCATTCTATGCCACTAACCTATTTAAAGTAAGTTGTATCATAAGCATCATCTAGGATGTTAGATTTTAGGCCAATCATTATGTAATGGGTAACTAAACTCATACACTTATATTAATATAGAAAGTATTTGTTAGTTTTAAATAAATTTCAAAAAAAAAATATTATTATTAAAGAAGATTTCAAAAATTATTATGTGGGATAGTGTTGACTTAGTAAGATTTTGCTATAGAATGACTAGGTTCGAATCTTGCACCATCCGCATACGGCGTGGGCGCAAGAGCTGCTTGGGCGTCTTTTGGCATCTATACTTAATGGACTTTGCAATTTGCATGTGCGCATCATTGCAAGGAGCTAGAATATATTAATATATTAATATTTTTTTTTATCATAGTTACAATCAGTTAAATAAACTATATGAAAACTGATAGGAAAGACCGCTTTACATCATCTCTTTAAGTGAACGGTTGCTTCTCTAAACTCAAGGGGCGTTTAGTGTTCTGGAAGGGTGCCTTAGTATCTTCTATGAGGAGACATCGAATCCTTATAGAAGTTATTTATTTTTTGTAAATTTTCATGCTAAGGTATCATATTTTCTCCTCTTCTAAATACTGTAGGAATTCGAGATTTTTTCATCTTTGTCTACATAATTGTCTTTTTGGCATTTTAAGATAGTTTTCTTTGAGAATCTGTTCAATACTTAAAATTGCAATCTTAGTGCTAATTTTTATTGAATTCGCAAGTTCATTATATCCTGAAGACAAACTGCACATATATCTCAAATTTGCACAACAAATCTATCTTGAGAAATTAACAAATTTTATGAAGTCTTAAACTACAAATTTTTTTGAGAAGTTCCATTATTTATTTAATCTTTTTGAAATTATAACATTACTTTTTCTAACATTCAAGACAAATTTGGCCAAATAAATAAATAATGGAGACTATACACTCCATTCAAGTGATGAATTAAGACTTCGTATGACTTGACCGATTTGAGGGTTAATTCTTCTTCAGATGACAATATAAAATTTTGTTCTTCTTGACTAATCTCAAATTGTCTTATATCTTAGATGATGATCTTTTACCTCTTACTATCCTACCACTGCTAACACTAAGGAAGAGAAGGCTACAAGAAAGAAAAGAAAAGAAGATGATTTTCTTTGGAAAGGTCATATATTGAATGCTCTTTCAAACACTATTTATAATTCATATCGAAAGATACCTACTATTAAGGAGTTATGGACAAAGTTAGAGCAAAAATATAGATTTGAAGAAGTTAGTATTCAAAAAATTTTAATTGATAACTATGTCCATTATAAGTTGAGAAATGACCAGCCTATTCTCTGGTAAATATCTAAACTACAAAGTATAGTTGATGAGATAAAGATTGTTGGCATCGACATTCCTAAAGAATTGCAGGTTGGAGCGATAATTGCTAAATTACCCTCATCATGGTATGATTATAAAAAGAAATTAAAGCATGATGAGAAGAAATAAACTCTTGAAGCACTTTAGCATCATCTTTGAATAGAAGAGGAGTTTAGGAATCGAGACAACAAACACGATATGGATGAGGTCCAGCAAAACAATTTAAAGGACCAAAACAATTTAAGGCTCATATAGTGGAAGAAGGAAATAAAAATCTTCAAAATCCTAAGTTAATTTCTCTAAAGAAAGATAAAGGATTCAAGGAAAAAGGTAAAAAGAAGGAAACATAACACTTCTACCAGAAACCAAGCTCCTATATGAAGAAATGTAGGATCAGGAAGAAGTAATTGAAGGCTCAAGCCAACATGACAGAAGAAACAATGGTTGCAATGGTGACTGAAGCCAATACTATTGACATTGATGGAGGGTGGTGGTTGAACACTGGTGCAACTATACATATATCAAAGGAATGAAATATTTTTAAAAATTATGTGTCCATCCCTAGTGATCAGAATGTAAAGATGGGTAATGGAAATCAGGCAAAGGTCCTTAGAAAAGGAGATGTGGAGCTTTAGTTCATTTCTGGAAAGAGCTTGATGTTGATGAATATATTTCATATTCTGATATGTCTAAAAATTTAGTATCAGGAGATCTTCCCAACAAAAGAGGATTCAAGTTAGTCTATGAGTCTAACAAGTTGGTCTTCACCAAAAATGACGTGTGGGCAAAGGATATTCTTGTAATGACATGATTAAACTCAATAATAATAATAATAATAATATTATTATTATTATTATTATTTCTACTTACTCTATGGATTCTGTATCATTGTGGCATGATAGGTTGGGTCATGTTAATTTTTATGCATTAAAAAGAATGATGAATTAGGCTTAATTCCAAAACATAATATTCAATTAGAAAGTAAATGTGGAGTATGTGTTAAATCTAAAATAACTGAAAAACTATTTTCTGGTAGTGTGAGAAAAACACAACCTTTAGATTTAATTCATTTTGATATATGTGATTTAAATAAAATTTAGCATGTGATGGTAAAAGGTATTTCATTATATTTATAGATGATTTTACTAGATTTTCATATGTTTATTTAATTAATCATAAGAAAGAAGCCTTTGATAAATTTCAAATTTGTAAGGCTGAAGTTGAAAATCAATTGAATCTTAAAATTAAGGCTGTTAGATCCGATTGAAGAGGAGAATAATCTTGTAATGAATTTAATGAATTTTGTGAAATGGATGGTATAATTCATGAATCTACTACACCTTATAGTCCTCAATAGAATGGTCTTGTAGAATATAAGAATAAAACATTAGTTGAAATGATTAATTGTATATTAATAAATTTTTGTTTACCATTAAATTTATGGGGACAAGCATTGTATTCTTCTAATAGAATTTTAAATTTTGTTCCTTATAAAGGATTTGATTTATCTCCATATGAATTATGGAAAAAGCGAAAACCGGTTTTTGATATTTTAAAGTATGGGGATGTATAGTAGAAGTCAGAATAATTGGTTCTAAGAGAACAAAGTTGGGTCAAAGAGGATTTAAATGTGCCATTATTGGGCATGGTTTGAATAGTCTAATATATAGATTTCTAGTATTAGAGCAATCTACGTTTGCAGACAAAAACAATATTATTGAGTCTAGGGATGCTATACTTTTTGAAAATATAATATATAAAGATTTGATCAAAAATACTTCTGATAATGTTAAAAATAAAGATGAATATGAGATTGACCATTATGAAAATATTCTAGTTAAAAATAAAATTCATCTAATAGGTGATGAAATTAGAAAATAAAAAAGAATAAGAAAAGTAGCATCTTTTGGGCCTGATTTATATTTATTTTTGGTTGAAGGAAATAGGAACGAAATTAAAAAGGAAATGCCTTTAAGTGTTGAAGGAGATCCAATTTAGTGAAGCGCTTTCGTCTTTTGATGCTCAATTTTGGAGGGAAGCAATTGAAGATGAGATGCATTCAATTATGTCTAATAATATATGTTACTTAATAGATCTTCTTCCAAGTTCAAAACCAATAGGGTGTAAATGCATTTTTAAAAAGAAAATGAATCCTGAGGGAGGCATTAATAAATTTAAAGCCAAACTAGTGGCTAAAGGATTTAGACAATAATCAGGATTGATTTTTTTGACACTTATGCTCCAGTTGCCAAGATATCTTCCATTAGAATATTAATTATGCTTGCTGCAATTAATCATTTAATTATCCACCAAATGGATGTTAAGATAGCATTTTTAAATGGCAATTTAGAAGAGGAAGTTTGTATGGAACAACCTGAAGGATTCATTTAGCCTGGATTGGAAAAGAAAGTTTGTAAATTGATTAAATCTCTTTACGGACTCAAGCAAGCTTTAAAACAGTGGCATGAGAAATTTAATCAAATAGTTCAATCTTATGGTTTTAAGGTAAATGAAGCAGACAATGTATATATACTAAAGGTTATATCATTATTTATTTATATGTAGATGACATGTTAATATATGGACAAAATATTAAAATTGTTGAAGAAACTAAAAGATTTCTAAGTACCCAAAAGGACATGGGTAAAGATGATGTAATTTTGTATATTAAAATACTTGAGGTATGTAATGGATGAGCTTTAACACAATCTCATTATATAGAGAAAGTGTTAAAGAAATGTAAACATTTTTATTATAAGTCAGTTTCAACACCATATGATCCAAGTATTAAATTAGTTAAAAATATTGGTTGGTGTCATGCACAATTAGAATATACAAGAGTTATTGGAAGTCTAGTGTATGCCATGAATAGTATTAGACTTGACATAACATTTATTGTTGGAATGCTGAGTAGATATACATGTAATCCTGGTCATCAGCATTGGAAAGCTATTTCTGGAGTGCTTAGATACTTGAAAGGAACTATAGAATTTGCATTATATTATAAACCACTAGTTCTTGAAGGTTACAGTGATGCAAGTTGGAATGCAGATAGTATAAAATCTAAATCAACAATTGGAGCCAAATCAATAACTGGAAGGATATTTATTATTGGTGGAGGAGCAATTTCATGGGCATCAAAGAAACAAACGTGCACATCTCACTCTACAATGGAAAGTGAATTTATTGCACTTAGTGATGCATCTAAAGAAGAGGAGTGACTCAGGTATCTATTAATGGAACTCTCATATTGGCCTAAACTAACACCAATCCAATCAATATTTTGTGATAGTCAAGCAACACTATGTCATGCTATTAGTAAAACTTACAATGGTAAGTCATGAAATATAGGTCTAAGCATAATTTTATTAAAGAGTTATTAAGAGATGGAACAATTACAGTATAATATGTAAAGTCCGTCTTAACTCTTCTCAATCCTTTAATGAAAAAGAATGTTAAGAGATCAATTAAGAAAAACAATTAAAGGAATGAGACTAAGATCCATTAAGAATGATCTTTCACCCTTGATAGAAACCCCACCTAAGCTTTGAGATAATTAGCTACGTTCAAAGAGAAAAAATAAGTCAAGAAGGTGATTGAAAATACATTAGAAAATTTGTTGAGTCTTATTTCTAAGTTCTAATGTAAGGTTACTACATATTTATGAGAAGTTGAGTAAAAACTCTTAATAAATCTATAAACATAAATGTTGGGATGGAGCATAAATATCTTTTGTAGATCTAACTATATGAGTAGGGAAGTGAGGCCGCTACTAAGGAAGTTGGGATCGTCTCTATAATACTTATGAAAATAGGGTATGCACAAGGCCATAAATATGATGACTCATAGGTCCTCAAAGAAATTTTCTTTTATATAGATGTGTGCTACTTATTTGATTCTGTCACAAGGGTCTTTGGTTCAAAACTAATGGGTTATTAAGTATCTGATATAACCTTGATTTTTATACACTAATTTAAAGGTTCAAATCAACAAGACACTTTTAATTATACATCTATTTTATGTTGACCTTAGGTGTTTGGTTTTAATGATTAACAAAATTTGTTTATAACTTAAATTAAGCTAATAACATATTATTGAGATTTTTGAATTTATAAAAAATTTTTAGAGGATGTAGAAATGTTTAGAGGGATGTTCTAAGGCTTCAGAAAAAGCTTCAAAAGTGGCATCTGGAAGTTTCAAAAGGAGAACTCTGAATTTAGAAGAAAAATAAAAGAAATAAGAAGCTTCAGAGTCTAAGAGAAGTTTTAGAAGGGATCAAATGTTTCAGAAGAAGAAGAAGAAGAAGTCTCAGAGGAAGTGTTCTAGGCTTCAGAGTATCTTCAGAAGATGCTTGAGATGGTGGACACAAGTTTGAAGATCTCAAAAATTAAGTTAAGAAGATGATGAAACCATTAGAAGATTTGAAAGTTACATCTGAAAGCTTCGGAGAATGTTTAGAGTATGCTTCAGATGATTAACAAAAGGAAAAATGTAACCGTTGAATTGTCAATTGTCAGAAGGAACTTCGGAGGATGAGAGACTAACTTCAGATGGTCTGAAGTGCATTGATGGAATGAAGTTCAAACCAAGTCAACGTTTAGAAGATCTGAAAGAGAGTTTTCGAAGCTCTAAAGTAATGCAATAATGGTAATTAATAAGGCAATCGACCTTCAAATGTTCTTAAGTTTAACTTTAGATGTTCTGAAATACGATTATAAGGCAAATTACGTTAAGTGTAGAAAACATAATGTGCAATGGTTGAAAAATTGTTGGAAGTAATAATTAATGGCTAGAATGGATTTGGAACTTATAAATAGAAGTTTCAATGAAGAAGAAGAAGATTCTTGAGTGGATTAAATACAAATTAATCTTAAGTACTCAAGTCTCCATAATGTGCATTCTCTCCAAGGGGCCTTCAACATTCGGAGTGTTCAAAGGTTCATCAATACCATTTCAAAGGAGAATAAAAGCACTACAATGTGTTTAATGTTTATCTTTATTAGATCTTAAAATATTTACACCTTAGGCCTAACTAAAGATAGTTTCCTGTACATGTTATATTTGTAGTGTTGAGTTATTAATAAGCTCTAGAAACTAGTGTGTATGAGTTTCTAGTGAGTTCAATGAGAAACAAAGTTGTATGAGTAATTGGTAAGCTCAAAGGAAAACTAACAATGTAGAGTTCTTGGTGAGCTTGGTAAAACTAGGTTGTAAGAGATCTTGGTTAGCTCGAGAAAAGGGATGTGTGATTTCACAAGTTATAGTGGAACTCAAGGTTGGGAAAACCTTGGAGAATGAAGTAGGTGCCAACGAGGCGTAAACTACTATAATCCTTGTGTTCTTATTATTTTTGTACTTGTGTGCTTTCACTAGATTCTATTTTTTGCACTTGCATATCCTATCTGTTTCCCCCATCTTGCTTGGCTTCTTATTTGGCCTTACACCCTGCATTTTGTGGCCAACATTTTATTATGAAAAAAAATATTATTATTTGTGAAATGTGGGGGATTTGTTAGTTTTAAATAAAATTTAAAAATATAATATTATTAGTATTTATTATTAAAGAAGATTTCAAAGATTATTATGTGGGATAGTGGTGATTTAGTAAGGTTTTGTTACAGAATGCCAAGGTTCAAATCTTTCACCATCTGCATGCATCACAAGCGCAAGGATTGCTTGGGCATCTTTTGACATCTATATTTGGCGCACTTCGCACATGCGTATCATAGTAAGGAGATAGAATATTTTAATATATTAATATTTTTTTATATAGTTACAATCAGTTAAATAAATTTTCTGAAAACTGCTAGAAAAAATCGTTTCACATTGTCCATTTAAGTGAAGGGTTGCATCTCTAAACTCAAGGGGTGTTTAGTGTTCTAGAAGCATGCCTTGGTGTCTTCTGTAAGTAGACATTAAGTCCCTATAGAATTTACTTATTTTCTGTAGATTTTCATGCCAAGGTATTAGATTTCCTCCTCTTCTAGATACTGCAAGAATTTAAGATTTTTTCATCTCTACCTATGAAATTGACTTTTTGGCATTTTAAGATGGTTTTCTTTGAGGATCTGTTCAATACTTTGAAGTACAATCTTAGTCTTGATTTTTATCAAATTTGTGAGTTCATTGTATCGTGAAAATAAACTGCATTTATATTTCAGTTTTACATATAGAGAGGGTAACAAATCTATCTTGAGAAATTGACAAATTTTGTGAAGCTTTGAACTACAAATTTTCTGATAAATCCATTATTTATTTAATCTTTCTTAAATTCTAACCTTATTTTTTCTAACAACATGTAGTTATGTGTTACGTAATACCAATGGGTCCGGTTTGGCTACATAACATTGTAGTGATATTGAAATGAAATCAAGAGGTAAACCGTTGGATGGCTGGTCAATGGTGGACAAGGGGTTTGGTCAAAGGGTATTTTTGAAAAACAAAGCTTGATTTCCTAATTGCATTTGAAAATCAAAACCCATCTTCTCTTTATCTCTAACCATCCAAGTTGGGATCCAACCAAGAGCCATCCCTAATCACTTCATGGGATCTTTTCCCCTCATTTCGGGCAGAAATTGCAACTAATTTAATTGATTTCAATAAGTTTCGATAACCTTCATGGCTACCGTTTTCGCTACTTAGACTGATTGCGATTCTAAAGAGTCCCAAAGGTTTCAGCTAGATCCGAGGTCATGTTCCTCAAGCAAAAACCATCGAAACGAAGTGTAGTTGTTCTTTTACAGCAAAACCCATCAACAATCGTCGAGTTTTCTTCCATCACACCGGTGAAACCAATCAACGATTGTCAGACTGTCTTCCATTGCACTAGTGAAATCCATCAATACTTGTAGCATTCATAGTAGTTATGGCTAAACCGCTCTTCCATCTCACTGGTTAAACCCATTAATGGTTATAACAAAACCTCTCTTCCATTACACCATATGCTCTATTGGATGTGCCGTTGGTAGACCGTTGGACCGATGATCAAGGCCATTCAATAAAATGTCCTTAACGCCATTATACTACTGCTCCAACTGCTCGCCAATCTCACCTTCAACCCATAGCTAGGTTTGCCTAATATGCAAGGATGGCCCAAATAGGTCATTCGAATGGTCATTTATATTTATCAATTTTATTATATTAATTTTTTTAAAAATATAAAAAATAAAAGCCCACGAGGCCTATTTCAAATTAAAGTTCATTAAAATTTGTTAAAACCTATTAAATTATTTTAAAATTCAGTAAGAGTTATTAAAGTATATTAATATTTATTTAGAATGGAAATAAAAAGAAAAACTATACTATAATACTCTAATATGCCTAACACATTTTTAAAAAATTTACCATTTCTACACTCGATAAATTAATTTCCAAAATGTATTTCAAAACTAAAGCCAGATTACCAATGAGGCTTAGAAATTACGAGGCCTATTAAATTAAATTAAACTCTGTTAAATTACGAGGCCAATCCAAACAGACCCAAAGTATTGCATATCGCACTATTCCATTGCATTATAGGAGGAAACAATCCCAACGGCCACTAAATCATTAACTACAATTAGTAGATTTGTACCATTGGTCCTTTTCTACCATCCCAACTGCACTCCAACCTAATCAAATCATAAATGGGTTGGGGAGTTGGGCTTGGGAATGTGGAACATCTGCCTGTAAAATGAGGTTTCAACTTTGAACTTGAGAACGGTCTCAGACCTGATCCCACCATAAACGATCCAGCTCATTTATTTTTATTTTAGTTTTCTTTTATTTTTTTTATGGGTATATGACGATATACTTACGCAGAAGGAAGGAAACCAGGACACATCCGGCAAACCAAATACGCCCATTGGATCATCCATTTTCCAACAGTCATGAACATGATGGTTGGCTGAATCTTTTACCTTAGATAAAGGAAATTCATTTGTTATTTCGTTATTCAGGGAGTTAGTTGAATCTTTTATCTTAGATTGTTCTTTTGTGGCACCATTCTATCAGATTTATGGACCATGTCAGTGTTCCGTTCCGGCCCATTTCAAACAATCGTCTTGAGCCAAACAATTGGTAACATTGGGTAATGTGTCCAAGATAAAATGCCAGTCAAACCAACCATTAATGATGAGATTATAAAAGGGGGAGGATTATCCCATCCCAAAGTCCAGGCTCTTATCTAATGACCTATGCAATTTCCCCATGGAAGAGCACATGCCAAGAGAAATTCCTTTTTGACCATGAGTGCTGGAGATTTGTGAAGCATGCTTTTGAATTGTGGCAATGGATAGACAGGAAATAGCTATAAAAAATCATAACTACAGCTGATTACAGTAAATCAAGTCTATTAATCAACACATTCTGCTCTTCAGGCTCAAGCGTGCACATCATTCCTATGATTGTATCCACTCTTTTCTCCAACTAGGATATTATTCAAATATTTAATTTCAAGACATTAGTTTAATTGAATTGATTTCTCATGCTTATTTATTTATTTATTTGTGCATCGCAACAGACTAATCATCTTCTGTGGTACTGCTTTATTAATTAAGTGATTATCAGCCATCCAATTTTGTTGTCATCTGTTTTTGGAGCAATTTATTTTCCTTCGTTTTGATGGGGTGGCACAAAGCTAATGGTTATATAATATTTTTTGCATTTTTCTAATTAAGCAAGCAATTATAAGTAGAGTTTGCAATGGCCAGCTTAGGCTTGCTAAGTAAATTTTGAAACAGAGCACGATCAGCGCTGTAAGTTTACGTAGGATTTTTGTTGCTATTAAAATTTGCTGGTACGATATGAGAGTAATCATAATGAGTTCGACTAGTCAGCCAATCAAACGGAGCAACCACACAAGAATATTGAAAATTTGAGCAGAGAACCCCTGTAACACGAAGGGAAAAACCTTTAATGGGTGTTGGGATTTTTCTGAACAAGGAGGGAAGCCCGCAGCCGCTGCTTCCCATTGTTTTGCATGCAACTTGGGTCTAGTTAACTGGTGTCATAGTCACCTTAATCCTGACCCTATTTCTGAAAATTCAACTTTAACTCTAACCGTAATTTTATTATTCAGTTCGAGTTCAATTTGAGCTTGAGTTAAGCTTCGGGCTAAACTTTGGATAGAAATTTATGTTATATTTTATTTTTATTATTTTAATTCAAACTTTTATAAGTCATGTTTTATTTTAAGCAAATCTTCAAATCATCAAAACTTAATCAATTAAAGTATTATATAATTAAAAATAATGTCAAAATATCTCTAAAAATATATACAATATGAAATAGAGAAATCAAATACCACATTTTCGATTTATAACTTTATAAATATTGCAAGAACATAACAAATTTTCATAAAAAAATATTTTAAAAAATAAAATTGAAAAGAAATTTTTACATAAACAATATTTGAAAGTATTAGAGATTGATATAAAGAAACATTAATGTAATAAATTTTTTAAAAAATATATCTAGACATAAGTTTTATTTGAAAAAGCATATACTTATAGATATACATAATTATTTGGGTCGGCCCCAAACGGAATGCTGATATGACTTTCGAGAAGATCTCGCATCGAATGCTGCAGACTAGAACAAGAAAGTTAGAGGATGCCGGATGTGTTCCCAGCATAAACACTTCGACACTCAAGTTAGTAAGGGATTATCAGAGATGATGAGATGATAGCAAGAACTTGTGTTTCGAGGTACATACCTGTTATACTTATAGTTGAGCGTTGGTCCGTACATAGCCTATACGTGAGTAAGATGAGGATCCTTGCTTAGAGAAAGATTTCAGAAGAATACGCATCTGAGTCCTAGTCTCGCAAGACTGCGTGGTAGCTGAAAGACGTGTCTCAGTAGGACTAGGGTCTGACATGGCGCGATGCCAGTTGGATATTCAAGTATCTGTGTTAGGATTCCCAAACACCAGTCACCCCCCTCCCTCTTAGGAGGGCGTAGGTGAAGCCTGTCCTCTCTATCACTTGATGCCCAGGGCACACCTTCGAAGTGTCTTTGTTCTTCAGTATTCCTGTACATTTCTGGTATAACGTGTCTGTGCTCAAGCAGATTCGAGCTGTTGGAAGATTCTGGAAGCCAAGTGGTTGACAACACTTTGACAAATCCATACTTCTGGAGGCCGGCTCCATTGACTGAGAGCATCTCTAGGGAGGCTGTACGATTTTGGCCTGGTTTAGCGAATGGAAGACTGTAGCGGACCTGGAGGAGTTTAATTCGGCTTCGCTATGAGAGGCCCTGCGAATATCAAGACCAATTTCGTAGATGGGGAGGCTGCAGTGGATCTGGAAGCAATGTCTTTTCTTGCCTCTTTAGCATTTTTTGAAATCTATCAGCAGTCACTTTATGTCCAACTGCTCTTGGTATAGGTGTGACTCTTTGCTCTTATTACTGTCGACGTGTACAAGGCTTTAAATGTGAGGAGATGGGAGTGCAATGCCGGTTTCTAGTTTTTATGATGCCCCAGGCTGGTAGTACCAGTTTGCGCAAAATCCTAGGTGATTTTGTGGACTGTCTATAAACAACCGCCGCGACAGCAGAATCATTTCCCCACTCTTCCACTCATCATTTCCCAAGCTCTGCTCTTTATTGTCTAGACTGGTACTGTCTCCTCTTAGGAACCCGTTTCTGTTTTCAGTTAATTTCCTCGTCTCGTATTGATGGCACTAGAAAAGTCCCATCCTCGCCCATCCGCTAATACCCTCGAGTCCTTCTAACTTTGTCTGCTGCCTGTGGGCATGAGCTGGGTTTTTCTTGAAGCAAAGGACTTTCCTTGAAGCCAAAAACTTTTCTTGGGACTGCCGGGAAGGCTTCGTTTCCATGTCTTTAGGGTCGATCAAGGCTGGGTTTCACCTAGGTCAGGCAAACTTTATCCCTGATCTTCTTAGAAATTACAACATCTCCCTAGGATAGCTAGTCCCAAATTCTTAGCATTACATATTCACAGCTTGAGGGAGATTCTATTTTTTTGTTTGCTATGTTTGTGCGATATTCTTCCTTAGCAAATGTCCAAACTCTTCCTATTACTTCTACCTCATTCCCCATCCTTCATGGCGGAAGTTGTTTCAGCAGGTTATAGATTCAGATGATGACTGTAAGAGTCATTGGGCCTGGGTGAAGTCTGCTAGGAGCTTCCCCTTTCCCCCCGTCTGGCAGTCTATTCCCAAGCGTGAGGCTATCTCCCTTAGCCAACTAGAGTTGTACAACTTGTACCTTATCAGGTGTAGGATGATGTCCCTAGGTGCCTTGGTGGTGGATGCGGTCACCACCATTGAACAGTGTCGCCAGGCAGATTTTTCGTCTGGCTTCCCAGGTCAGGAAGTCGCTGTTCCTAACCTGTCCCTCTACGGTCTGATCTTCTTTCCCTTTTCCCCCAAATTGGGTCCATCATTCAACGTGAGTATGAGCTCCTGCCTGTCATTATTTTCCTTGGCCCTTAGGAGTCGCCATCTTCTGTTGGGCTAGCTCCTACTGCTGCTCCTGTCCTATCTCCTCCTGCCACTCCTGGTTCCTATGGCATGCTGGTCTCTTCAACTGAAGGGGCAGGTCCCTCAAGGCATCAGAGGGTTAAGGCCGCCGCAAGGAGGCGACCTCGTTTTGCTTCTCCTTCTTTTCCTTCCTCCGGATCCTCATAGGGGAGGTCCCCGGATCCAGCGCCGTTGAATGTGATACGTTCTCCTAGCAGGGGTCTATTTTTGATATCCTCTTCTTCTACTCCTCAGTATTTCGCTCCTTAATCTTCCTCCTTAGAGGGCTCTAACTGTCCTTGGGGGGGGGAGGGAGGGAGGAATCAACTTTCTTACCCTCGCCTTAGGTTGACCTTTGAGGGGCCTCTTGCTTTCGTGGGGGACCTGGATGAGCTGCTGGGTGGTGTAGCTCATCTCCCCCCCCCATTCCGCTATTTTTGTGTCAGCTCCTTTCGATCCTATCACTGTTCCCCTTGTTACAGCAGCAGTTTCTCCGCCTGGTGATTCTGCTAGGGTTGGCGCTCGTCTGATTTCCACCTTAGTGGCAATATCCCCACCTCACTCCTCAGATGCTGCCATTCCCGCCATGACTGCCCCTTTTCCACCAGCTCCCTCAAACCCACTCTGGCTGAAGGCGCATTTTTGGAAGGGGCTGTGGGAGGAGAGTCGGAGTTCCAACGTGGGGCAGAGGTCCCGGAGGGATTGGCTCCGTTGGGGACTCATCAGAAAAAGGAGGCACCAGCTCCGACAGGCCTCAATAGGAAGCAGAGGCACCCGCTTCGGTGGAGCCTCATCAAGAAATGGAGGCACCAGTTCCGGTGGGGCCTCTATAGGAAGCGGAGGTTCCGGCATTGGCTGGGCTTGACGCTGTTATGGATTCTTTTCCAACTTCCAATCTTGCTTGTAAGTTTCTCTACATTGTCGAGATATTTTTTTGTCTATATGTGGTGCAAAGTGACTGACTCCCTCCTCTCTCTCTCTCTCTCTTTTAGGTTTGTTCTCCACCGATGGGTTACCTCGCATCCTCAAGCATCCTTTCTCCGGTCTCAGTGTTAAACCTCCTGTGCAACACCTTTGAGGCGAAGCTTCAAGCTTTGGTGGACTCGCTTCGGCCTCCAGAACCGGATCTAGCATTGGTGCTACTGCCTCAGCCCGTAAGAGTTTCTCCCAGCCCTCTCCTGCTGCCAGAGCTGCACCTACCGGGAGGACTCTGATGTAGTCCTTGCTGGATGATCCGACGATAGCTCACGCCTTCATCTCTAAGTTGCATGTCCCCGGGATCGTGCGTGGGTGCATGAGTGCACCTAGGATGACATCGAGATTGATTTTGCCCTTGACGTCATACGTAGCTCGGTTAAAAGGTAGGGGTTCATTGACTTGGTGGAGGGGCTAATGCGTCAGCTTATGGCTACTGAGGAGCAGCAGGATGCTACTGTCACTCATTTTGCTGCTATAAGGGCAGAGCTAGAGGAGGAGAAGGGGCGCTTCAACAGTGTGGCGGGGACCACTTTTGTGTTGAAGGCGAGGGAGGAGGAGGTGCTAGCTAATCATGATGCTACTGTCCAAGCGTAGGAGGAGGCTAAGGGTGCCCTCAAAAGGGTGGAGGCAGAGTGTGACGCTACTGTCCATGCGCAAAGAGAGGCCGAGCGCTCTCTTCTAAGGGCGGAGGTAGCCGAGTTGGTAGCACGGCAAGAGGCCAAGGTTTCCATTTCGAAGATGAAGGCCAAGCTAAATGCAGCCATGTGTGCTCAGGGGGAGGTTGAATGTTCTCTCGTGGAAGCCCAGGCTAAGAGGGATGCTACTGTCATGGCTGTCGCTACTAAGGTGGAGTAGCTGGCAAAGGTGGAGGTGGAGGCTGTAGATCGGGAGAAGACTTATCAGCGAGAGGCTGCCATTTTGAAGGAGCGTCATGCCCGAGGAGATATCTCAAGTCCGCCGAATGCACCTGGAGCAGCTCGCCGGGGAGCCAGAGTGCTATGCGATGCTGGAAGAGTAGATAGAGGACTGCTTTAGCCAGACTTTTGACTCTTGTAAAAGAAAAATAGCTAAAAAATTCTTTGATATCAATTTTGATGATGTTCAACCGGATGAGGATGATTTGTAAAACTTCTTATTTTATAAATGAAAAGATATTTTCTCAATATCTGATTATGCAAATGTGAACATTGTGGATACTTGTGGGTGAAATCATGAAGCAATTTCCTATGTGTCTTTCAATTGGGCCATGAAAGACCGGGATCAGAAACTTAGCAGCCTTTATTTAGGCACGCTCTTCGGTACTGCCAAACTGATCTTCTTCCCTGATAGTACATCCTTAGATTCCAGGCTTTGTCTTTTTCGGCAATCTGTAATTTAACAAATATTAATAATAACGGATTTGCCTCTCACGACACCCTGTGAATATTAGGAGTAACAGATTTTGCTAGCATGATAACTTGGTCAAGTTGATCTCCTAGTCAAGTGTAGTGGAGCGGGACTAAGAACTCCTCTCAGTCGGGCCAAAGCGGGACCGAGAACTCCTCTTAGTCGGGCCAAAGCGGGAATAGGAACTCCTTCCAACCAACTCCACCTGGTCGGGCCAAAGTGGGACCGTGAACTGTTCCTAGTCAAGCGTAGTAGAGTGGGACTAGGAACTCTCGGTCGGGTAGAAGTTGGACCTAGAACTCCTCCCAGTTAGGCCAAAGTGGGACTGGGAACTCCTCTTAGTTGGGCTTAATAAAGTGGGACCAGGAACTCCTCTCGGTCGGGCCAAAGCAGGATTGAGAACTCCTCCTGACCAACTTCTCTCGGTCAAGCTAAAGCAAGACCAGGAACTCCTCTCGGTCCGGCTAAAGTGAGATTGAGAACTCCTCCTGGTCGGGCTAAGTAGGACTGAAAACTTCTCTTCTTCAGGCGTAGTAGAGTGGGATGAGGAACTCCTCTCGTTCGGCCAAAAGCATGATCAAGAACTCCTCCCAGTCGGGCCAAGCAGGACCAGGAACTCCTCCTGGTTGGGGGTAGTAGAGTGGGACCAGGAACTCCTCTTGGTCAGGCTAAAGCGGGACCGAGAACTCCTCCCAGTTGGGTCGAAGTAGAACCAGGAACCCTTGGTTGAGCATAGTAGAGCGGGATCAGGAACTCCTCCCGGTCGGGCCAAATCAGGACTGGGAACTCCTCCTGGTCGAGCGTAGTAGAGCAGAACCAGGAACTCATCCCGGTTGGGCCGAAGCGGGACTAGGAACTCCTGGTAGTAGAGCAAGACTAGGAACTCCTCTTGATCAGGATGAAGTGGGACGGAGAACTCCTCTTGGTTGGGCTGAAGCAGGACCAGGAACTCCTCCTAGTTGGGCATACTAGAGCGGGACCAAGAACTCCTCCCGGTTGGGCCAAAGAGGGACTGGGAACTTAGTTGTCAAAGAAGAATCATAAAAGATTTTTATTAGTTTGCTGAACTGATTGTACATAGAGAGTAACATTCAGAAGGGAAATTTATTGATAGTATATCTTCAAATGCTCTGTGTTCCATATTCTTGGAATGCTCCTGCTATTCAATCTCTGTAGTCAATAAGCACCATTGTCCATGGTTTTGACTACCCTGTAAGGGCCTTCTCAGGATCGAGCAAGCTTTCCCTTGGTGTGGGCAGGGTCACTGACAGATGCCTTCCTTAGCACCAGGTCTCCTTCCTTGAAGCTCCTCGCTTTCACCTTCTGATCATAGTATTGCTTTATTTTTGTTTACCATTGGGCCATCTTAGCTTTGGAGTTGATCCTCACTTTTTCCAGCAGGTTTAAGTTAGTTTCCAAGGCTTCATTATTGATTTTCTCGTTAAAATTGGTGGTTTGGGCGGAGGGGATTGCTAGTTCTATTGGGATTACAACCTCGAATATGTAAGTCAGCATAACTGAGTCTCGCTTGTTGACCTCTTCAGGGTTGTCCTCAACGCCTAGAGTACTTTTGGGAGTTCTTGGTAATAGCTGTCTTCAGAGCCCTACATCTTCTTTCATAGGCTGGGTACGATATTCTTGTTAGTGGCTTTTGCCAGGCCGTTTGTTTAGGGTGTGCTACAGAGGAGAACATCCATCGGATCCCATGTAAGGTGCAAAATTCTTTAAATGACTTGCTATCGAATTCCATTCCATTATCTATGATGAGGACCCTTGGGACCTCGAACCTGTGCATTATGCTTTGCATCAGGAAGCTTTTGGCCTATTCCGCTTATATAGATTTGGTTGCTTTGGCCTCTGTCCATTTGTGAAGTAATCCACGATAAAAAATATGTATTTACATCTTCCAACTGCTTAGGGGGAAGGGTCCCAAGATGTCCATTCCCAATTGATAGAAAGGTCATGGGTTGTTGATTGTTATAAGCTGGGTGGTGGGTAGTCGAGGGATGGATGCATGCTTCTGACACTTGTCACATCTTTTGACATACTCCTTGGAGTCTGCGGCCATTGTAGGCTAGAAGTACCCTTATCTCGCAGCCTTGAAAGCTAGGGTCTTTGCTTTAATGTGGTTCGCACATTCCCCTTCTTGTATCTGCTTGAGGATCTCCTTTCCTTCCCTCTCAGTTATGCACTGTAGGTACGGGTGTGAGTATCCTCTCCAGTGGAGCTTATCGTCTAAGTAGAGGAATTTTGCAGTAAAGCATACTAGTTTCTTGGCCTCTATAGGATCCATTGATTTTTCTCCATTCTGTAGATATGCATGGATGGAGTCCATCCAAGAGGGTTTCGTGTCCTCTATTGTTGTTTGCTCGATCTCGGGGATACTGGGAGCCAGGAGGTGTTTTAGTGGGATAGTTTTTCTTAGGAGAAAAGAAGATGTTGTGGCTAGTTTTGTAGTCTATCCACCTGCTCATTTTCCTCTCTGGGTATCTTGATGATGTTGATCTTACGGATCCATTCCAGCAAGGTTTTTGTGGCTAACGGATAGTCCTTCATGACCGGCTCCTTGGCCTTGTATTCTCTTGATAGTTGTTTCACTACCAACTGGGAATCGCTGTAGATGACCAGGTTGGTGATCTTTAGCAGCAATTCTGAGTCCTGCTAACAGAGCCTCATACTCAGCTCCATTGTTAGTCACTGAAAATCGGCACCGCAGTGCGCACTCGATCGTGTGTCCTTCGGGGCTTTGGAGGAAGAGTCTAGCTCTGGCGCTATCCTTGTTGGATGACTCATACACATGTAAGCTCCAACAACTAGTGTTGTCTGATGACAGATTCGTATCCACTGCAGGGGGCCTACTTCGCTCCTCTATTAGCTTTGCCATCTAATCTTGGAGCAGATTCATTATTTGGTGTGGTTCTGTCGACTTTGGGACTACTGGAGCGGATTCGATCTCATATGAGTTGGCCGCTTTCCTTGTGTATTCTGCTAAGAAATCAGCCATGATTTGGCCATTGATTGATGTCCTTGGCCCTAGTTTGATGTCAAATTCACTGAGTTCAATGGACCACTTGACAAAGCACCCTGATAACTCCATCTTTTGTAGAAGTTGCCTGAGCAGTTAGTCTATCTAGACCTGGATCGGGTGGCCTTGAAAGTATGGTCAAAGTCTTCTTGCAGCAATTATCAGAGCATATGCGATTTTTTTAATAGTGGGATACCTTATCTCTGCATCTCTCAAGATCTTGCTAACATAGTATATGAGCCTCTGGGTTTGGCCTTGTTCCCTGAATAATGTTGTTGCTATGGTCTCGGGTCTGATAGCAAGGTAGAGGCAGAGGATCTCTCATTTTTCTGGTGCGCTCATCAAGGGGACAGTAGCTAGATACAATTTGAGCGCTTTGAAGGCTTTTCGGGTATCCTTGCTAATTTCTCCTTCATTTGAGTTTGTCATTGCTCTCTTCTGGAGTGCTTTAAAGAATGAGAGGCTTCTCTCCGCAAATCTGGACAGGAACTTATTAAGTGCTGCTAATCTGCTTGTCAGGCGTTGGAGCTTTTTGTTGTTGTTGGGTGTTGCTATGTCTTGGATGACCTGAATTTTCTCCTGTGAAATAAAAAATCCTAGCAGTTGTCCTAATGCGGCACCGAAAATGCACTTTTGGGGGTTCAGTTTCATTTTGTAACTTCTAAGGGTTTGGAATGTCTCGCCTAGGTCATGAAGATGGTGGTTCCGAGTTTTGCTTTTTACCACCATACATTGACGTAAGCTTCCATGTTCCTTCCAATCTGGTGTTTGAATAAGCTGTTCACCATCCTTTGATAAGTAGCCCTAGTGTTTTTCAATCCGAACAACATCACTTTGTAATAGAACGTGCCAACATCGGTGATGAAAGCGGTCTTCTCTTGGTCAGGCTCATGCATTCGGATTTGGTGGTACCCCGAGAAAGCATCTATAAAGGTGAGTAATTCATGTCCAGTGGTAGAGTCTACTGTTGGTCGATGTTGGGGAGGGGATAGCTATCCTTCAGGCAAGCCTTGTTGAGCAGGGTGAAATCTACACACATGCGCCATTTTCATGTGGCTTTCTTCACCATGACCATGTTAGCAAGCCATTTGGGGTATTACACTGGTCTAATGAATCTAGCGTTGAACAATTTATCTACCTCTGCTGCAATGGCTTCCTTCTTTTCTAGTGAGAACAGCCTCTTCTTTTGCCTGATAGGTTTGTGAATGCTGTCGATGGCCAGCTTATGTGAGATGATTGACGGATCCAATCCAGGCATATTTGAGGGTTCTTAGGCAAACAGGTCGGCATTCTTTCTTAGTAGATCTATTAACTCTTGGTGGAGCGGGGCTTCGAGGGTGGAGCCGATTTGGACTATTCTTCTTGCGGAGCTGGGGATGAGCAGAACCATCTCCAAAGGTTCTATCAGCTTAGTCCTGGTGATTTATTGCTTGTCCCTGGTGTCCATGGTATAGATTTGCATATTCCATGATACCTTTTCTTTTAGTGATATTTCGTAACATTCTTAGGTGATCATTCAATCTCCTCTGGTTGTTCCAATTTTGCCAGATGCAGGGAAGTTGACAGCTAGGTGGTATGTAAATACCATTGCCTTCATCTTGTTGAGGCCTGGACGTCCCAGGATAACATTATATGCTGATGGTATATTTACTACTGTGAAATCCAAGGGTGTGGTGGTCCTTTCTAGGTTGTCTCCCATTTTTTTGAAGCAATGGTAAAATAGAATGTTTGCGGATGTGCTGCTATCCACGATGATCCTTTTTACTTTAAAATTTGACACTATCACCATAATAATAACCGCATTATCCTGTCCACCGGATCCACTTGGCATGTCTTCTTCGGAGAAGATAATTGAAAAATCCTCCTCTTCTCTCTTTTATTTGGAACTTTGCCCGACCAAGTTCACAAGTGGCAGATCCGTTGACGGCCTAGTTTTGGGACCATCAATAATGACATTGATGATTCCCATTGTGGGCTGGTTCACTTCCATTGTGGTGTCTCTATCTTCCCTCCTTGCGATTGCCTAATTTTGGTGTTGACCTTTTTATTTCGCCTGATGTTCTTTAGGAGTTACCCACCAGGCAGTGCAGTAACCTCCCGCCCTTTATGAGATTCTTGATTTCCTCTTTCAAGATGCGACTTTCCTCCGTATCATGGCCAATGTCTTTATGATACAGTCACTATTTATTGACGTCCAGGCTCACCTTGCCTTTGATGGCCTGTGGGTTATGGATCTGGTATCCTTGCTTTTGGATCTCATGGAGAATGTGCGCTACGGGGCGATTGAGAGGGGTCATGGGAGCCCTTAACAACCTTCCCTGAGCGGATCCGTAGTTGCTATCATCTCGACATTGTGGAGGAGAGCGATCTCGGTGCCTGGGGGGAGAGCGGTGTTCTCGATGCTTTAGGGAAGGGCGATCGTCCCGACCCCTTGGGGGAGAGCCGCTCCATCCCCGCTTGGTGTTTTTGTCTGCTTTGATGTGCCTATTTATGGCCTCCAGGAGCTCCAAATAGTCTTTGGGGGGCCGTAGGCAAAGTTGGTACCTCACGTTGGTATCTAAGATGCCATCTTGTAGTGCTTCCAATGCGACATTATGGTCCAATCTCTCTATATCGAGAGAGTGATGGTTGAACTTGTTCATGTATTCATGGAGGGTCTCGTGCTCTCTTTGCTTAATCGACAGCAATGATCCGACGATCCTCCTCTATCTTCACTGGCCGATGAATCACTTTTGGAACCACTCCTCTAGGTCGTTGAAAGAGCTAATTGATTTTAGAGCTAGCATATGGTACCATAGTGTCACACTAATAGTGTCGCACCCTTGAGTGTTGGGGGAAAGGCATGACACTTGATGATGTCAGAGACCCCTACCAGGGTCATCTGCCCATTATATCTGGTGAGGTGGTCGTCCGGATTCGTGGTACCATCGTAAGTTTCTAGAGATGGCATCTTGAAGCTCTTCGGAACCAGCTCCTCCAGGATCTCCTGAATGAAAGGGGAATGATTTGCGTGTAGCCTCTCTATAGGCATCTGAGGGATTCTCCTTTCATACCTCATTGTGTGGTCTTCAGGGAGTTGCTTCAACTTAGGGTGAGATGATTTTTTCCTTTATTGTGCATAGGTTTCTTATCTTTGGGCCGGCTCTAGTATGCCATTAACTACCCTGGTTAGGTGATTGCTTGCGTCCTGCTCCACCAGTTCCCTTGGAGCACGAATGATCATAAGATTTGTCGGTTGTGCTACGAGAGGGGAGTTGGTGAGTAGTGGTCCTACGACTGAGGCGGTAGTGGGACCAAGAGCGGTTGGTATGGAGCCATTTGCTTTGTGATTTCTGGATCCATTATTGATCGGATTCGCCTGAGGGCGGGATGGCTGAGGAGGAACTCCGCCTGCAGGATTGCTTTGTTGTTGCATGAATTGTTGCATCATTTGTTGCATCATGCCTTAAATCATCTGTTGCATCGCCTGTTGATTTGATGGACCAGATTGGCCTGACAAATCCCTAATTGATATGGTACCACCATTTTGATTGGACAAGGAAGGCGTGTTGGTAATGACAGCAGGTAGAGAGGGAATATTCATGTGGCCTTAAATGTCATCAGACATCTTTTGACTTAGCTAAAAAAATGTTCCCATAGACGGCGCTAATGTTTGTGTTGGCTCCAAACAGAATGCTGATATGACTCTCGAGAAGATCCTGCCTTGAATTCTACAAGACTAGAATAAGAAGGTTAGAGGATGCCAGGGGTATTCCCAGCGTAAACACTCCGATGCTTAAGTCAGCAAGGGGTTATCGGAGATGACGAGAT
This sequence comes from Pouteria campechiana, assembly GCA_036873735.1. Lineage (NCBI taxonomy): Eukaryota > Viridiplantae > Streptophyta > Magnoliopsida > Ericales > Sapotaceae > Pouteria > Pouteria campechiana. The sequence goes on along the minus strand of JAYJMB010037134.1, from coordinate 38,251 downwards.
GGTAGTGAGAGCTTGTGTTTTGAGGTACATACCTGAGTGCATTTATAGTTGAGCGTGGGTACGTATGTAGCCTACACGTGAGTAAGATGAGGATCCTTACTTAGAGAAAGATTTCAAAAGGATACGCATCTTAGTCCTAGTCTCATAGGACTGTGTAGTAGCCGGAAGATGTGTCCTAGTAGGACTAAGATCTGATGTGGCATGGTGCTAGTTGAATATTCAGGTATCTGTTTTAGGATTCCCAAACAATAATAAATTCAGGTTGGTTTTGAGTTTTTACAAGCTAGATTTCATTAAACCCTTACCCTAACCCTATATAAAAATGGGTGGGGTAAACCCAGTTTGAAAAAGTTGAGTTTCAAAAATCCAAACCCCTAGTTGCATGCATGCCACGTAGTTGATGCTCCACCTGTCATTGATGGATACTTGAGCTAGCAGCTATCGTTGATGGATACTTGAGGTAGTGTTTATTTATTTATTTCTTTTAGGTATAGTCACCATGGCTTAATTGCTATCCTATCGTTCACCTTTGAATTTTGAACTTTGAATTCAAGTGCTTCTTGGATTCAGAGATCGTAGGGCTCACCTCTGACCGTAATTTGGTGAGCATCATGAGATTTGACATTCCATGATTGTAGGACTCACCTAGTTCTTTCCATCAAATTGAGGATTATATCTGATTAAGTAGCTCCATGGTCCACTTCTAATCCTTGAATCTAAGCATTTCTTGGATCTTAGATCATTGGTGAGGAATATGCAAATCTACTAATTTCATGACAATGTATCCACCTTGTCCTTTCCATTAGATTAAAGATCATGTTCAATTAAGTAGATCCATGGTCTACTTCTGATCTTTGAATTCAGGCAACTCTTGGATCTTAGATCACTATTGAGAGACATGTCGATCGACTTAATCCATGATAGGGTGAGCACATTATCCTTCTCATCAGGTTTGACAATCATGTCTGATCAAGTAGATCCATGGTCCACTTTTGATCTTTGAATCCAATGTCTCTTAGATCTTAGGTCATGAGTAAGATGCATGCCGATTTGCTAACTCGTGACATTGTGCTCACTTGATCACTCCACTTAAACTCTAATGTTTTAGATCTAAGAGAGATTAGGGTGACTCATTAGATCAACATTAACTCGACTTGCTCTTATGTGACTTCTCACGGGTTGGTTGAGAACATCAACCATACCAATTAGACTATATGTGATAAATAACCTATTTAGGCATAGATCATGATCGATCAAACAATGAAACAGGTATACGATGATCTAAGCCTTCCAAGGATCATCCAGTAAGACCTTGGAATCCATAAACCAACAATAAAGATCACAATGATTTGCTAAGCCATTATCCTGAATATGCCTTGATTACCAATTACTAGTGGAAATCATCCATTATTTCCTGGTTTACTATGGGTTAAAGAAGAAAACAAACTATCTTTATATGAGTTACTATGGCACATATGGGAACCATACTGATCAATCGATCCATGGTCAAGTCTCACCTGGCTTTAGATCTCTTATAGGCTTAAATGGTAGAGATCACCCAATTTTTAATAGTTTCTCTTGAGATCATGTAGCAAACCAATCATTCAATCAAACTACATGTTAACCACATAGATCATAGTTGACCGATCAAGTTCATGATCACCTCAGTTACTGCATCATTGATGCCATAGGTAGCAGTTTTGATTAGATATGTGAGACCATTTGTCATGACCTAGACCCAAAATAACATAATTAAATGTCATTCTTAATCTGAGGGTGAATCTCCAAAGATTTATCACACCTTAGATGTTACATAATTATAAAAGCAACCATAAGAGTCTCACAAATAAAAGAAAATTATTAGATGTCACATAATCATAAAAGCAACCATAAGAATCTCACAAATAAAAAGAAAATTATTTATAAACTCATAAATGAAATATCATTTATCAAATACACAAATTACAAGTCTCACAAATTCCAAGACATTGAATAAAATAAAGTAAATATCTTTATTATTGATTTTTTCTAAAATTACAATTTCAACTTCTACCAATACCATGATCTAATGCCTTCCATGAGCAGCATTATCTGAAAATAAATAATGAAGGAGTGATTCATAAAACTTAATAAGTAGAATAGAAGTACTTAGAACATGTGTCAAAAGATAATCTAAACTATTGAACAAGTATATCACACTAAAATACACAAATCTCTTGATTATTTACCCATCTAACAATATGTACATAAGTATCTATTGAGCACAATATCTCAAATCATATTCTAATTGGTTTAACAGACCACATCATCTCAAATCATATTCTAATTGATTTAGTAGACCACAACATCTCAAATCATATCCTAATTAGTTTGGCGGACCACAACATCGAATTCAAGGATGTAAATATCATCATTTCATTTTTGTTCATTCAAACCTCATAATTTGGTCACAATCTAGATGATTTGAGCCTTTAATGAGTTTAGAACATCCAAAAACTCTAAACTTGACTATTTGATCATCCAAATCGAAGATTGTGGGGTCCAAAAATAATATATCAAAATTGAATTATCTATGCACTTCACTAAACTAATAAACAACCGTCATTGCAAATCTTGCCTAGGCCAGGTGCTTGAGCTGCTGGTTGTGAACCAATGTTCAAGCCGCCTGCTTGGCTAGATTGGCAGTGCTCATGGGCTTAGGTTGCTAGACATAGTGGGCTCGATCTACTACTAGAAGCCTCCATTGATCACAACCACCATCCTCTTATTTTTTCACCCGCTCTGCTGGCATCACATTCTGCCCACCCCCATACTAGGTTTGGGCCTGACTTGGAAAACATAACTATTAGGCTAACCAGAGGCATGGGCACTGGGCTAAATGCATCTAGAGATAGCTTCTAGCCTTCTAGTTTAGTGCAGGACCAAATAGAGGCATTGGGCTTGGCCAAGGGCTAGCCCAGTCACACTCTCATGTGAATAGGGAGGGTGGCAGGGATGGTGTCCCACCATTCTAGCAACTTCCAACATCTATATTTTTCTAAAAATCCTATTTTTCCTACTTTTTTATTTCTAATATGGAAAATGAATTTTCTCATTTTGCATGGTAAGTGTACCAACATTTGTAGTGTCCATTGCATCCATGCATAAAAATCTAATGGTCAAAGAATCATATAGCATCTAATGGAATTTACATCTCTAATGGCCAACAATTATTCATCACAATACACAGTGATTACACAAAAATAATATTCCAAAAATCTCATGCTAGATTAACACATGTATAATAGGAAAAATACATGGATTTGATTCACATGAAAACCATGCATTTCATTATAATCTAATGCATCTTTCATATATGAAATAAATTAATATGCACAACTTGAATACGTCCAATCAAAGCATCTAGTCATGTTAACATTTTGCATTCAAACATATTCTAATGCATCTAAACCACATGACTATGATGTAAAATTCTAATTTTCAATTATTTTATAATTTCTAAAGTACAAAGAAATTAAGATCATTCACAACAATCAATGCATTGATTTTATTAATCTAAATTATAGTATAGCAAACATAAATATAGCATATTAATTTATAGAATATAATTAATGTACTTAAAATAAATCTAATGCACCAATTGTATGGATCTAATTGATGCATTCTTAATCTAATGTATTATTATGGCTTGTTACCAATTTAAGGGAAAATGATGTAGAGAGGGGGAGAACTAAACTTTTAAAATTTTGTGAAGACATAGACAAATCTTAGCATAATGAGTTAAAACAAAACTAAAGATGTAGACTAATCTTAGCACAATGAGTTGAAAGGAAACCAACTCCCAAAGGTTCATTATATAAGACACATAAGGGGAGTTTAATCAATTCATTAGCATATTTTTATTACTGCAAGTCATCAAGTTTTGTCATCATAAAAAAGGAGAGTGTTGAGTTTGGAGTAGTTTTGATGGCAATAAAACTTGTTTGATGACTTGAATTAAAACCAATGAAATGTTGCTAAGCTTTCAAAGGCTTTTGTCGAAAGTTTTAGAGGATGCAAAAGCTTCAGAGAAAGTTTCAAAGGTTTTAGAGAAAGATTTAGAGTTCTGAACCTTGCCTTCAGAAGTCTGAAAATGTTGTTGTAAAGTGCGAAGCTATAGTAATGCTATAGTAACTTTCAGAGGAAGTTTCAGAGGATGCATCCCGACCTTTAGAGTTCTGAAGAATATGTTGTCTTCCTCTACTCTATATTAACTACTATAATAACTTTCAAAGGAAGCTTCAGAGTTCTAGACCTCGTCTTCAAAGGTTTGAAAAACTTGCTATTTTAATGGTAAAAAATCGACATGACAATCCAATGACTAGTTTTCAACGGTCCTCTTCCAAACACTCAAAAGCCTCTTCAAAACCTATATAGAAGATCTATTGAAGAAGAAAAGAAGATGCTTGAGGGTTCCATAAGCTAAACATGAAGAAAATCATGAGAAATCCAATCAAGTTTCCAAATGCATTCACTCCAAGGCGCTCCAAATATCAATGAGCTTAAAGTTGCATCATTCACATCTCAAGAGAAGAATGAAGCACTACAATGTTTATTATTTATCTTTTACATTTAAGCTTAACTGTGTGTACACCTTAGCTTAGATTGAGGCATGTCTTTGTACACTTTATGTTTGTTAGAAGGAATTTTTGGTAAGCTTGGGAAGCTAGTTGGTATAAGAGTTTGTTGGTGAGCTTGGAGAAACTAACATTGTAGAGTTCCTAATAAACTTAGAGAACTAGTTTGTGTATGAGTTCTTAGTGATCTCAGGAAACTAAGGGAGGTGTGATTCCACATGGAATAGTGGAACTTAAAGTAGGGGATGTCTTGGAGAGTGGAGTAGGTGCTAAGGAGCCCGAACCACTATAATCCTTATATGCTTATTGTCTTGTGTGTTTGTGTGCTTCAATTACTATTTGTTTTTTACACTTGCACATTCCATTTGATTCCTAATCTTGATTGGTCTCTTTTTTTGCCATATACCCTGCATTTGGGATGTAACATGTATTAATTCTATAAATCTAATTAATTAATTCATATGATTTAATCAACATAAATCATGGGGATCTATCTACTTATTGAAATGATGATCCTATGAAGGAAAAAGAGTTGCAACTCCCTTAACGCTTTACTGACAAGCCCCCACAATAATGTCTGACTCCCATGCACTTTATCCCTCTTTGGTTATGGTCACAAAAAGAGATAATCCCTCTTTTAAGATTGTAACCACCTAAATAAGGGAGGAAGAACCATGTTTATATCCACTAGTTATGGATAGAGCTTATCCGCTTGTGGATCCCATGGTTCAAAGAGAAAAGATAAAATAAAATATAATACAATCTCACCCATTTGAACCATCATTCTTAGTAACCATGATGTTAACCATTCAAGCTACAAGGATTGTTGAGATTAAAATAATAAATAAATCCTTTTAATCCCCCAAAACATTCATGATCTACAAGTCAACTATTGAGTCCATGTTAGATGGTTAATCTGACGTGAATGGTAAAAAAGTCAATAGTCAAATATTCAACATTGACACATTAGTATAAAAAATAAAATATGCATTTATTCTAAGTTATTACACCAATGAAGAAGAATTTACTATTGTATCACTATTGGTGATGAGAATTTTGAGGAAAAACTCTAATTTATATCTCATGTTTTTATAGAATCCAATCTCAAAGACTAGGAAAGATTGGAAGGATGTAAAATCTTTCCATTAATTTGGAATTTCCATATGAGGAAACGCGCACAATGGGTTTAATCAGGTGAACCATGTCACTCAAAAATTTTCTTAACCCCGTAATCTAATTCTTCTATCACAACAAGTTTAACAAAGTTAAGCCAAATCCAACTGATTCAGTGGCAATTAAAAGTTTTCAAGGATACGGGTGTAAATCAAGTCGGGGTAAACTCAACCCTAACTCTATTTGTAAAATCCCAACCTAACTCTAAGAAAATTGGGTCAATTTTGAGTTGAATTTGGGTTGACAAATGAGGTTAAAAAATATTAAGTTATAAATATTCATCCTAGAAAGTAGGATAAGAATATGAGTCAAATGCATAACAAGATAAAAGCGTTATTAAAAATCAACCTGTAAACAAAGAAAGTAGTAGAGCTAAGGAACCAAAAATAGCAACAATAATGAGGTGGATGTAGAACGCATCTAGAGCCAAACCTTTTGCTGCAATGGAGGAATTAGAAGTGTTTGTGGTTTGTTAAAATCCAGGTGAAGGGCGAAGTGATGAAGAAGACCACAAATCAACCTGTGGGTGTGGGTGTTGCAGGTAGCTTCGTTGGAGAAGATAGAGACTAGTAGAATGCTTGTTGCAAGTAGCTTTGCCGAAGAAGCGATGGAAAGAGAGGAGCTAAGGAACCACCACCTAGGGGTGCAAATCGGGTCTGGTCATACTGAGTTAGGGTCATTCCAACCCTAACCCTATTTATAAAAACTTTTACCCAACCTTACATTTACAAAGGGTTGGGTTGGCCTAGTCCCAACCCTAAACCTACTTTTCATCATGTGGGTTGAATTCGGGTTAAGTTTGGGTTAGTAATTTATGTTGACAATACAAGTTAAAAACTTGATATCTTCTACATTTTTTAAATCTAATATTATCTTGTTTAAGCTAAATTCATATTAATGCTATGTTTATAAATGTACTACTACAACTTATAAGTAATAAGTTAAATTAGTGCATTGTTAACTATATACTCTTTGTAAATAAAATATGTAACACCAAAAAAAATGCACACCTTATTCAAAAGAGCGATTTATCATATTATATATGTTCCTTATTGTCTCCAAGCTCATTGTCCTTTATTTTTTCTTTATAACAAATCACATAGGGCTCTTAAGGGAGAGATAACCCCTTGCAAACATGGGGGAACCTAATAGCACTGGCTTACTGATAGGGAAAACCATTTACTAGCTCTTTCAAGGATCTTTGAAAAAGAGATTCCTCCAGGCAACACGCATCAAATTTGCTTTGATCAGTAAAGGTGGCATGCTAATTCTTTTGCCTAAAAATCAAACAATTCTTCCATGAAGGTTGCCATCAAAAAATTAAAATTCCATTTCTTTAGTGTCACAGGCATAAGAACAAACAAACCATGTTCTCATGCAAAAGAGATTATGGATAGAACAAATAAATGGACAAGGTAAATTTGATCTTCCTCTCAATAATACACAAGCTCATCGGGTATCAAACAATCACTCGAAGAAGATCCAACACCATCTCTTCTAGTTCTCTTAAGGCAGAATTCAAATATAATTCAAACAATAAAGCATCAAAATGATTTCAAGCAATATGAAGTCACATACACCTACCGGGTAGCATTTTCTAGAAATCTAACATAAAAAGGAATAGAAGAATGGGTGTGAGAAGCATTGGTAGCTCTAGATCTATGTTGGAGTTCTATCACAAGCCATCGAACAGCTTTACTCATCTGCTCCCATCTAACCGTGCTGATAGGTGGGAGGTTGGCAAAAGCTTGCCCTAGTCTTTTTGCAACTGATCCAGTTGCCTCATCCACTAGGCATTCAGAGCCTACCCTCTACTTCACTAATTCAATGAACTCCTCTGCTTGATCATAAGCAACTCTAAACAGTTTGGATTGCTGCTTGAATTTTTCCAAAGTAGTGTTGGTCGTGGCTATTTTTTGACCACCTAAGAGCTCCTTATCTTCAAGCACTCTTGTAGTACATGAGTGGGGTGACATCATTAAGGACAATAGGAATAGCTACAGTAGATGGGCAGGGTGACACCATTGAGGAAGATGTGGCTGTGGCAGGCAGCTTCTATTAATGGGATATCCAGATATGGTCTTCGCTAGGGGAGAATCCAAAGACGAGATGTATATTTTATATTTTTTTATTTTTATTAATACTACAAGTCCGATTTGGTTCAGTTTAGGTTTCAACCATATTAAACTATCTCAACCTGATTTTAAATTCGAGTCAAAATTGTCGACCCAACCTGACCTACTCAGCTAACAGAGTTGTTTAAATCCAATACCAAATAAGGTCGAGTTACTCCTAGGTTTGGGTCAACTCGACCTAATTTGCACCCCTACCACTACCACCATTAGCAATGGGGTGGGTGTAGAATGCACCTTGAGCTAGACCTTTTGCTGCAATGGGGGAATTAGAAGCATTTGTGATGCATTAAAATCTAGTTTGTGTGAGTATTGTTTGAACATAGTTATTGGATTTGGGGGAGGATGGGAAAGGACTAGGGGTGAGTTGCACTACTACGACGATAAGGGATTTAGGGTGACAGAGATGTAGCAATATTATATATATAATATTACACAAATTGGGTGGGGTAAAATCGGGTTCCAACCCACACCAACCTGATTTCTTAAATGAGGTTGGATTAAACTCAATTTGCAAAACCCTATTTGTCAAAATGCTAATCCAAACTAACCCTTAATTTTGGTTGGGTCAGTCAAGTTCAAATTGAACCCAAATTGATTTATAGCCCTAGTCATGAATGACTTTCTATTTAGGATGGAAGGAAGAAGAAAGATCTGGTTAATATTTTATGCATGTAAATTATAGGTATGTGTAGTAAAGTGCACTTCAGCATTTATTTTGGTAGGACAAAATGTTGTAGGAATAAAAATAACCATTGGATTAATTTAACGATGATTAGGCTTTGTAGTGCATGAGCTTTTCTTGCAATACAATTTGCAGGGAGAATTTCTCGGTATTATACTTAGACATACTTTTTAATTGAGATTTTTCATGTTAATCCCATTTCCTACAACGTAGTCAACTTTGATTTAGAACAAAATTGCATCATTTGCATAAGTCCCACTAAAATAAAATTGCATATGGTTTTGCATGACAAAATAAATTCATGTGGATGCGTCTTTATAAACCAAGGTTGAACTAGAGTGCAAGAGACGAGACCTCTGTTGAAAACTAAATGAACTCTCCAACACTAAGGGGGTAACTTGGGTCAATTACCCACAAACTTAATCAGACTTGACCCTTTTTTTTAAGGTTTAGTTCCACCTTTCTAACCCATATATAGGTCTAGTTCTACCTTCCTAACCCACATTCATTTTTAGGGTAGTTTTGATTCAAGTTACTTAAACTAAACTGAATCATATGAACTATTTAAAAAAATTACTAAAAACCTTAGTAAGCTAACACAACTTGAATTATTTTTATGGTTATATATATATATATTATACCATTACACGGTACATGCATTTATGCTTTAGTTCTTAAAGATCATTCAATAAATTCTATTACATTCATTAATAGTTTATATATAGAATATTAAAATTAACTTTATTTCATGCATCTCTGTTTGTATTGGCTAGGACCATAAGAAAATGCATAATTGATGTTGAAGAATTGTACATTTGAATCTCTATCAAAAGGATATGAGAAAATCATTATAAAGCACCAAGAAACAACACAAATTCTAGAATAGTGTAGCAATATATTCATGTAATAAGTCTTTTTTTTCTACTCTCTTCCTTTAATAAATTAAAAATTATCTCTACCTTCATACTTATCTTGGTGCTAGAATCAAGTATAATTGGGATATCTTGTAGATTTGAGGAAAGCTAGCAAAGGGTTGAAATCCAAACTTTCATATTTCTCACTAATAATTTTTAATAAAGATGATTTATAAATTCTAATTTATTTTTATTTTATATTTTATGGTACATTTCCTTTACTTTGAAAGAATGTTCTCTGTTGATACTTATATTATAAATGATTAGGAATATATAATTAGTTTATAATTTGATTAAACTAAACTTTGAAAGAACTAGTTTTGACCCATAACTCAATCTACTTGATCATAAAAAAAGTAGGATAGGGTTGACCTCAAATTTGAACCTACCTAAATATAGGATAGGGTAAGATTTTTACACATAGGGTTAGGATAGGGTTGACAAGAACCAAACTGAACCAATCCAAGTTGCAACCCTATCCAACACTATTCATTACACAATCTTTTAAAAATAATAACTCTTGATGTCGATCTTTTATAGTTATGCTATCAGCAATCAGTACAACTATTATATTTTTATTTTTTATTTTTTTAAAGTGATGTGAACTATATGCCTAAGATAGACATTATACTTATGTCTATATAAAGCATATACGATTTCTTTTCTTTCTCACCGTAAGAAAGAGAGCTTCTTAGTACCAAAAATTCTTTATAAACCAAGGGTGAATGAGAGAAAAACTCTTAAAATTTCATTTTTATCCCATCTTTTTAGTTTATATGTTTTAATTTGTTGTGTTTTAAGTTTCAACCAATTTAGATATGATTTGAGATGCTCATTCATGCCTTCTGCAATACAACAACTGGGGATGCAAATTAGGTCAACTTACACGGGGTAAAGGTTATCCCAACTCTAACCTTATCTGTAGAAACTTTAACCTAGCCCTATTTATAGATCAGGTCGAGTTAAGGTCAACCCAACCTTTACCCAAACTTCTAAAATTTGGATTAGTTTTGGGTTAACAATTTAAGTTTATCTTTTCCACATACTCATTTTGATCTATTTAAAACAATAATTAATTATGCCAAATCTATTTATAAAGAATAAATTCTAACATATTAATTTTAAAAATAAATATGTAAGAATTAATGTATTAAAAAAAAGCTTAGGGTGATATAGCTTTCAAAGGAATGAAGTAAAAATAGTATTGAGTTTTAAAATTATACTTTTATTTAAAATAACTAGAGGTTAGTTTATAATTTTATTTGAAATAATATATATTAGATCAAAGATTAAATGCATGCATATTTTTTTAAAGTTATTCAGGTTGGGTTATCACAACGTTAACTTTATCCTAACTCTATTTTTAAATCGGATTGCATTTTTGAACTAACTTGACCCTATAGGTCAAAACATTGTTTCTATTGAGTTTGGGTGTATAGTTTTGATGACAACAAAACTTGTCTAAGACTTGATCTAAGCTAATAAAGTTTTCCTAAGTTTTGGAAGAGATACATATGGAAGAATTCATCTTGCAATCAATGATATTGGATGTGTTTGAATGGTATTTAATAGTAAATGGATATATTCAATGTTATTACCATATTGTGATGAATTCAATATAATATGAAATGAATGATTTAAAGTGTAAAGTAAAATAGTTGAAGAATGATTGAACCACATTGAGTATGATAGTTGCATGTTGAGTGAATGGATGATACAATATATATGATTTTAATATGTGTAAAATAAAGTAATAATAGTTCATAAGAAGCTTCAAATTTCAAAGTTTATCGAGATTTGAAAGTTTAGAAAAAGCTTCAAATTTCAAAGTTCAGAAGAAGCTTTAGATTTAAGAAGATGTTGAGATTTCAAAGTTTAAAAGAAGCTTCAGATTTCATAGGACATAGGAAGCTTCAAAACTTGAATGCCAAAATTTCAAAGGAAGTAAGTTTCAGAAGAAGTCTTTAATGATTTTTCAAAAATATAAAATATTAAATTCAAAACCTTGGAATAAAATCTTAGAGGGTGAAAAGTTTGATACATTCCAAGTTTATAATATTCAAAAAAAGTGGAACAATGGAATCTGAAGTTACAAGTTCAGAAGTTAATAATGATGTTTCAAAATATCTAAAAGCCAAATCTGAAGACACAAAAGCTTCAGAGTAACTTAAGAAGATGCTATGTTATAAGATCTGGAAGCTTTAGAAGAGGAATAATAATTTTTAGATAAGAAGATGCTTTGGAAGATCTTAAAGCTATGTCCAAAAGCCTCAGAGTAACTTTAGACCATGCTTCAGATGGTGGACACGAGCTTCAGAGGCGAACTTCAAGTTTGAGGATCTTAGAAGTGAAGTTCAAAACATATTGAACCGTTAAAAGATTTGATCAAGTTAGAAAGCTTCAGATAATGTTGATAGGATGAACTCCATGCTTCAGTGCTCAAAAGGAACAATCAAAGTTTATGTAGAAGTGTTCCAAGCTTTAGAGCGTCTTCCGAAGATACCTTAGGTGATGAACAAAAGCAGTCATTGGAATATCAGCACTCAGAAGGAACAATCAAAGTTTACACAAAAGCATTCCAAGTTTTAAAGCATCTTCAGAAGATGCCTTAGATGATGAACAGAAGTACCCGTTAGATTGTCAATGCTCAAAAGAACAATCCAAGTTTATTTCTAAGCAAGAGAGTCTCTTCAAAAGATCTTCAAATGATGCTTCAGATGATCAGCACATCTTAGAAGGGAAATGGTAGCCATTAAAATTGTCAGTTGCTAGAAGGAACTATTGTTGGAACAAAGTTGATCTTCAGAAGGTCTGAAGAGAGTTTCAAAAGCTTTGAGGAAACACAACAATGGTAACTTACAAAGCATCTGACCTTCAAAAGCTTTGAAGTTTAACTTCAGAAGTTATGAAGCATGAGGTGTTGAGTTGAAAAGATACACAGTGTTTAGATGTTCTAAAGTTTAACTTTAGAAGCTCTGAAACACAACTTGCCTGTTATGAATGATGAAGAATCATCATGTTCCGAGGCCTAAAGTACTAACTTCAGATGTCTAAAGCCACGGCTTTTCAAAATGGTTAAAAATTTGAACATTTCCCTCTCATTAAATGAGCTACACCTACCCACAACGGCTAGAATTTGAATCTTATTATAAAGGAAGTAAGTTTGGGATGTTTGAATAATTGTTGAAGTAATTATTGAAGAATTCATTAAGATTTAATTTTAATACTCTCAAGCAACCCAAGTGTAACACCTCTACTGTTTGAAATCTACTTATGTGAAAATGGGTAGAGTTTACTCTATGAATTCGATAAATTTTACTATTTTGAGCTATATAAAGTCAATGAGAAGAAAAGAACTTAAGTGGTGAAATTGAGCAAAAGCATGTTTATGATCTATATGAATCATCAAAAAGGGGCATTATATATTTTGTAATGTGTGTGGAATATTAGATTGAGCATTGAATATAATTTGAAATGAAAATAACCTATGGAGTTACTTATGACAGAAAAAGTTTGGTAAAAAAAACTGAATAGGTGATTTTTTATAATTGACCTGGTATGAACAAGTCTCATTTCATTTATGAGATGTGCGGGAAGTGCTTATTATGATATCCACAGTATTTTATGTAAAATGAGACCATTAGTGATTCATATAAGTGTGAATTTTGATTTTGAATAGCCTTTGTGATGAATGGGTTATCAATTGAGTTTGAAGTGAGAGTTAATTTCTTAAATAATCATTTTGGGATGATTATGCATGAGATTAATGACAAATGGTGATGATAGATGAGAGAAAAAGTAGAAATTTTGGAAGAAAACTAAAGGAGCATAAGTGTATATTATGAAAATGCTGAATTTGAAAAAAGGGTCACTTGTGTCTCATTTTTTACCTATATTTTGGATGATTTAGAAAATGTGTTCAGCATATAAGTTGTAGATCATAAAATTATCTATCCAATGGAAGATAAATTACTTGATTTCAATTTCATATGAAGAATTTATGACTAATACATCGAAACTGCTCCAAATGACTAAAAATAACGAGATGAACGAATTGAGTTACTTTATCCAAATTTTTGACATGTTTGGAGGCTGATTTGGAAAAAATTATTAACATGATAGTTGTATCCCTTGTATTTAAATTTTCAATGCCTCAAAATCATGTCATTTGGATATCGTATGTAAAATTTATGATAAAATTACTAATACTATGTCGGATAGAATTTTCTTGCTGCGGCAAGGCTTTTTTTTACCGTTTCAAGGCTCTAGAAAATCAATTTTTGGGTATACTACAAGACCTTGCAGTGGCAAGGTTTTTCCCTACTGCAGCATGGGTCTTGTGGCATGTCAAAGTAAAAAAAAATCTGACTTTTTAAAGCCTTGGCCCGTCCCATTTTCTTATTCCGTTCCATTTTCTTTCTCCCCTACACCCGAAACGCCCTAGCTTCATCCAACCCAAAGTCATGCCTTTTTAGCTTGGGAAATCCCTTGTTTAAGTAGAGAATCATGCAAGCATGCCCCTAAGCCCAAGTTTTAGGATTTTGGATGGTGGAAAATGGAGGCAGCGACTTGGATTCTTATTCATGAATGGAAGACATACTTATATTTCATGATAAGTTATTTCTATTAACCGATTTGTGATTTTTTGTTAAATAGGGTTACATGTCAACTATAAATAGTGATTTTTGGGTAAAAAATTTGTAAGGATTCTTGTATAAAAACTATGGGGAAAATATTAATTTCATTGGTTATAATGATTTGGGGCTTGATTGGCATGACAAATCATGAGTTATGCTTTACTAGGGTTTCTTACATTTTGTGAATAGTAACTTTTGGGGGAATTGCATATGGATTGATGTGAGAATCATGAGGACAATGATTAATTAGTTAATTATAGTATTTTTGACATGCTTTAGACATAAGGAAATCGAATTATGTTGTGATCCATGAAGAAAATAGTAATCTAATTGAATAGTAATTTAGAAATTTCATATATAATGACATGATGCAATGGTTGGAAGGGATTAGGAACTCAATTAACTTAGTGTTACGAGGAATTCTATGCTAATTGAGCTGTAAAGTGATTGTGTATAACTGAAAATAGAATTTAGAGGTTATATCCTAATGAAAATGTTAAGCGATGTATCTTATATGTTTGACGAATTGCTCCAATAAGAAACAAAGTGGGCTTGAATTCGTGATACATATGATATATGCAGGGCTAATTGAACTTAGATTTGGAACTAAAGAATTTAAAGAATTGTTCTAGTGTAGTGTTATGATTCTATACTAAAGTAAGTAGGCTCTTTCTTTTGGCTATATGAAATATTCCATTTGTTTAATCGGGCATTTGTATGTTGGTTGGGAATAGTGCATATCCCATATTTGTTTATTTTGATATGTAGTTAGTTTAGAAGTACATGAATGTTAGGGATAATGTATATCCCTTGGATGGAATTACTTAATGTTTGGTTTATGGGAATGTTATTTGATTATTGAAGAATAGTGAGAATAATTTATAGAAATGATATTATGACTTGTAGAAATTGATAAAGTTGAATATGTATGTATGAAGTACATTGGCATGATTGAATGTAATCATTTGAGATTAAATTGATAATATGAATGAGGGTTTCATGAGTATAAATTTTGATTATTTGGATTTAAAATTTATGTGTTGGTTTTGAACATGCTATTTTGATTTATTGTTATTTTTGAATCATGCCTACTTATTGAGTTGCTCGAACTCATGCCTTCTTATTTATTTTTTTTACCTGAAAAGATAGGTAAAGAATTCCAACTAGGAGTTGGAACTGGTGAGCACATTTTGAAGATATTATTTTTGTGATAGGATAATTTGGATTTGAAATTGTATGTAATTGTATATTTGGATTGGAAAGTTCTAAGTGATGTATAATTATATTTCAATTAGGTTTGTATAATTGTAGTGAAAATATTTCAATTAATGTATGATTAAATGTATGGCATGTCTATATTAGAATGATATGATCCTAATTTTGTATACCGCCATCATGATTCAAGCTAATCTTGGGCTGTGGGAGTGTGGGCTGTGTTTTAGAGTTTATGTTATTATTTTATTTTATGTGATAAATATTATACAGGTTAGACCCTAATATTTCAAGTTAAACTTTGCCAAATTTTTAGTAGAGCACCCCACCCTAAAAGTGGGCAAATTTTAGTAAATTTACGTGAAAAAATATAGCATTGCTCCTCAGAAGACAGGGTGTGACACCAAGCCAAGGTACTCAACCTTCTTTCACAATCTTTCAAGGCTTGTATTTACAACACAAAGGGAAGATACTCTACGATAAAGTGAGCTTACAAAGATCAAAAGACTTCCTCTATGCTTACAAAGAAGCACAACAAAAGTGTAAATATTTTCTTTGTTGTTTATACATGTGTATCCCTTGAGTTGGTGTTGGAGACCAATGTCAAGAAGAATAAGTATGTTTGTTGGAGTGTCTCACGAATAACTTGTTAATTTATATTACATCTCCTAGAGATGAAATCTAGAAGAGTGTAATGGCACTAGTTCATGCTCCTTAGAGCTGAAATCTAGAAGAGTACAGTGACACTAGTTTACACCTCCTAGAGATGAAATTTAGAAGAATGCAGTGGCATTAAGGTTTATGCCCCCTTAAGTTGGAATCAAGAAGAGCAACTTAATTGTTAGAGTGTACCTTGTAATCAATTGCTAAGTTATTTATGCCCCCTAGAGATGGAATCTAGAAAAGTGCTAGGTGCTCTAATTGTATTTTATTATATGAGATAGTGAAGTGCTCTTGAAAGAGTGGAGTAGGAGGTTGTCCTGAACCAATATACACTGTGCCTTCTATGTGATATTGATTTAGTTTCTTGCATTTTATTATTTTGTTATTTATCTCATTACAAATTGCACAAAAGCACTAAAAGATGGAATTTAATTAAATAGAGGTTAAGCTCACCCCTCCCCTTTTGGGTTAAGCCAAGCCTAAGGGACCTAATAGTTCTAACCCTATGTAAAATTTAAGTAAGGACTATTTATGTTTGGGTTTACCACACCTTTATATGTTGGTTCCCATAGGATGGCTATACCTAAGAGGGAAGGGGTGAATTAGGTATATAAAAATTTATTGCTTAACCCCTGTTAGACCATTTTTCTCTTTCTGTACTTGTGTGTGGTGTGATGTAAAGTAAATAATAAAACTATAAAGTGTATGAAGAATAAAACAATTAAACAAACACACACACAAACAACATAATTTTTATAGTAGTTTGGGAACCTTGTTACTACACTTACTCTATCAAGAGCACACTCATTGTGTCTTAGGTTCCACTATATCCCATATAATGAAAATATAATAGTGCTCCTAGCACTCTTTTAGATTCTAGCTCTAGGGGGCATAAACACAGTGCTCTCAACACTCTTCTAGATTTCAGCTCTAGGGGGCATAAACATAATACCCATAGCACTCTTCTAGTTTTCACAAGCTCACCAGAAAAATTACTGATTTTAAAGGTCACCAACAAACTTGATAATTTTTTAGAGATCACCAACAACTCTCTAGTTTTCAAATTAACCAGAAAACTAATACACTTTTACAAAGTGTGACAATGAAGCATAGGGGAAGATATAATCTTTTATAGCTCTAACAACATAGAAAGATCTTCTCAAAATGTAAACTTAACAGACATACAGATATGCAGATTGAAGATCATGAAATATAGATGATGGTATAAGCTCTTGGCCATGGGTGGAAGGATTTGCATAAGGTTCAGTTCATTTGAAATATTTTCCTTCACCACCTTGAATCGTCTCACCTCTTTTCCTTAAATAGCTCTCTTAAAAACTTGACCGTTGGAGGAAGATAATCTTCATTGAATGTAAAGACAAAGGTAGATGAGCAGGAATAAACGTAGAAGACCGTTTTGATAATCTCTCATTTAAAAATGTCACCTTCTAATTAATTACCATTTACTTAGAGTTGTTCTGTAGTGCCAGCCTTGACATAGAAGAAGGTGAATAGCTAGTTCAGGCAACTGATGAATGAGGAGATGCTGTAACTCTGACTTAATTCATGATTTTGGAAAGAAGATAATAAATTCTAACAAACTCAGCTGCCCCACTTTGATCGATGCTCTATTGCATTTATCTGAAGTTAATATCAGACAAAATCTCTTTCCAACTGGAAAGAGTTTCTTTGTCTCCTACTTTGTCCATAGTTGATTCCAGACGAATTTTGGCTTCTTCATTTTTAAACAAATGTGTTTTGCTCTCCGAACTTCTTCTTCCATCTGCTGCCTTTTCATTGTTCCTTCAGATAATATAAGATTTTGAATAGAGTATTCAAATTAACATCTTTGAGCATATTTTGAAATCTCTGTAACTCGAACTTTCTGAAATGTGACAAATAGTTAGAGCAAATATCTACAGTCTTGCACTTAGAAATTTGAATGGGTTCTTGATATTTGATTCTTATTTAGCACCTAGAACCTTCAAGCATTTTGTTCTCCTTCAATGGATTATCTATTTTTATAATTTAGAAGATTATAGACCGCTTGGAAGAATATTGTTGCAAGATACAACTGCTGTAGAGTGTTGAATTTTCGATATTTGAAAACATCAAATTTTCACTATAGCACGAACCCGTAGCTGCAGTACTATAGCAGATCACTATAGCACTTCTTTGTCTGTTAATTTATTTGAAGTAAGTAACAGACGAATAAGTTTACCTGTGGGTACTGTAGCAGATTACTATCACAGTGCTTTATCTATTATTTGTCTGAAGTAAGTATCAGACGAATAAGTTTATCTGCTATTACTATAGCAGATCACTATAACATTGCTTTGTCTGTAGTAGGTATTAGACGAACTAGTTCGTCTGTAGGTACTACAGCAGGTTATTGTAGCAAATTACTGTAACAATTTGTTTGTTACTTTGTTTGCTAATTTAAACTTCATCTTCTACTTCGTCTGTTACTTCATCTACTAATTCATCTGAAGCTTTGTTTTAGACAAACTTCATCTTAGAGAAACTCCATCTTCTACTTTGTCTAGTACTGTAACAATACTGTAGTATTTTACTGTAGCAAAAGTACTATAGCAGTGAACTTACACATGGAAATTTTTGCACTTCTGCCATATTATTAACTTGATATTTTTTATTATATTTTTCATTATAAATCATAATATAATTATCCATATGTAGTTTGCATAAGTTATAAAACATAGATATGCAATTTGAATCATAATTTGTTTTTATAAACTCATCTAAACACTCATTTTTCTCATTCAAAAATATATCTAGACTTATATCAAGATGTATATGCTTGTATAAATGATATCCTAATAAGTTATATATATTTCAAGTATATATTTCTATATTTCAAGCTTCCTATACTAAAAGTATCATTATAATAAATTAAGTCTTAAGATAAATTTTATTGTCATCCAAATTATACAATAATCATAACACTATATACAACTTGTCCATGAAAATATTTACCTCAATACTAGCTAGTTTTTGTACTTGTGGTTTTTGAATTGAAGTAGATGGTTAACGAACTGGTCAAGATCATGACAACCAACTAAAGATCTAGTTTGGGTTGTAGTTCATCATCGATAACGTGAAGTAACAAGTATATTATACTCTTTAATTTTTTTTTTGCCATCATTTGTAGTTTGTGTTATGAGTAGGCAATTGTTGGGTAGATTAGCCTCATGCATTTGTTATCATTTGGGATAGGCACGAACTTGAATGGTAGAGCAAAATGGAATCACTTATTGGTGCAGTTGAAAAGTTACTTTTAGAAAGAGTTTCTTGATCTCTTGACTTGAAGGTCTAGCATTGTAGCACCCCCTTTTCGACGAAAATGATAAAATGGGCCAATCTTTGAGTACCTTAAAGTGTTGAGTAAGTAGATAGTTGGCAATTATACCCTTCTTGTAATTAAATGGAGTGTAAGCATGTTTGAGATGTTGAAATTAACACAACCAGATGATACTTACCTATCAATGCTTATGTCAATTTGTTTTTGCAAATAAAATTAGAAAATAATATTTCTTTCTGAATATCCAAAAACTGAAAACTTCTTACATGTTTGATATAAAATGAATGACTATTTTGAGTTGTCATTGATTCAAGTACAAAGAGGAATAAGATTCTTAACTTATATTCCTTACTGATCTATACTTACAATTCTTTTTTTGCAAGGAATCTAAAGACAAAAGAGAGCAACTTGCGTCAAACTTTAATATGAAAGGGATGCTTGAGCTCAGGAGGGATGTGGTGATAGCTAGAACTAGTTGAGTTCTAGCTCTTGGCAAACTACCATGTTGTTGTAATGGGCCTAGTTGAAAGAAGAGAAAGGTAAGAATGCTCCCCTTTTATAGTTGCTGACAACTTAGCTTTCTCTACAAATTTTTGACAAGTAGAGGGTGATGACACGTGCTCTTAATTGTGCCTGTTCAATAATGAAGCATGTTTATGGGCTTGGCTTATTTGCTGAACTTTAATCATGGTTGAATATTGTAGCTGGACAAATGACAGGTGAGGACATATACAAGCATGTAACAGGAGATTGTTAACCTTCTTACACTCACAAGTAAATCTTCTTGTTTAGCAGCCCTTTTTTACCAGGAGAAGCTTTTAATTAGCTCTTTAGGTATTTCTCATGCAATCCTTCTACTGGCATCTCACGGAACATGAGAATGCCAATGATAGTCTGCAGTTTGCTACATATTTTTCCAATAAATATTTTAAAAGTATTCCTTGAGAGAAAAAAAAATCTTGATAGCTGGATCTTTTTGAGTTCTTTATGCTCAACGAGAAGCCCTCTTGCAAATCTTATCCCCTTCTCGGGCAGATTGACCAACCCGTATTGACAATTTAAGAATTTGGGCACTATATTGGATACATTCCAACAAAATTTAGACATCTTTTCTTTTATATAAAAACTACTCCAATTTAATAATTAGAGTGACCAATCATTATCAAACATAAATCTTGTAGAACGAACTCTTCAATTTCAAATGTTTTATATGATCAAAGCCATCCATATTGTTATTTCCACAAGGATGAGTGATGAGTGGAGGGTAAAAAAAGGCCCATGTCAACTTGGATAAAGAGACCGCGTGCTGGAAGGCAACGCTTGGTTAGGGGGAAATTTTACTATAAAGAAGAATAACTATAACTTTCTTTATTATTGTTTATTTTTTTATATAAAAAATTATTTGTATTTATTTTTATGATTGATATAACCTTCTAAAGTTTTGTGCTGATTATCTATTATTTCAATTATGATTCCTATTGTTTCAACTTTATTAATTTTAAGACTGATATCAACCATTAGACATCATCTCCATGTGGTTTCCTTTCTTCGCTTTTCCTTCCCACCTATTTGAGGATGACTGAGTCCTTCTCAAATCAGCATTATTTTTTTTTAAGAATTCTATGTGACCTTTGAAAGTTGATCTGGACCGTTTATTGTCTATTCATCTCCTCACTCTGGCCTGCCCACAATGATAACAGGTTTTTTTTTTTTCTTTTACCGGAGAGCTTCATGGTATATATGCCTCAACGAATGAACCGCATGGATTTCATGTAATTCTGGTATGATGAGATGAAAAAGGGGATGGATGGGAAGTCGGTATCAAGGCAGTCGGTCGAAGTTTGTCAGTCCTCAGTCCTGATTCGACAGGTACCCTACTCTTCTCCCATGATAGAGATAGAGGCTAATCATCTCTGGCGAGTGGCGACAGATGGTTTGCTTGCCATAATTTATAAATAAGGGGTTGAGTAATGGACGGTAAACGGGGAACCATCCACACCTTCAAAATAGCTGACGGATTTGTCAGCGGAAAACAATCCCAAATTCATCAAAACAATTATCTGATAACCATATCATTCACAAAATGATTTTACGACACCGGTATCATTTTTTGTTTCGGCTCACCTTAATGACGGGAGAAAATTCCATCTTACCATCACCTCTTACCATTATTTTAACATTAAAATACCGTAAATTTTGCTAGAATCATTTACTTAGAAGGAAAAATATTTTAAAAGGTAGAATTTTTTATTACTCGTAGCATAGAATCATTTCCCGTAACACCAACCTACATATTTAGGGCCACGTAACTATGATAGCTTGATTAGTGCAATTATTCAAACTATGGGTACCAAGTTCACCTTAACCCTAACTTTATCTATAGAAACTTTAACTCAACCCTATTTAAGATCCATTTAGGTTGAGATTAACCTAACTCTTACTCAAACATTTAAAATTTTGGGTTGAATTTGGATAAATAATTTGAGTTTATCTCTTATAATTTTGATCTATTTAAAATACTAATTAATTATACTAAATCTACATATAAAGAATAAATTTTAACATGTTAATCTTAAAAACGAATATGTAAAGATTAATATATTCAAGAGAAGTTTAAGATAATATGGCTTTCAAAGGAAAGTAGTAAAAATAACGTTAAGTTTTAAAACTACTTTTGTATTTAAAATAATTAAAGATAGGTTTGTAATTTTTTGAAATAATAGATAATAGATTAAAGATTAAATATAGTTTTTTATGATGTTATTAAAATAGGTTAGATCGAATTAGTCGGCTGCTAACCAAACCCTAATATTATTTTTAAGTCGGGTTATATTTTTTAACCCTACTTACCCTAAGCTAAAAATGGTATCCCACTTAAAACTTTGGTCCGGAATGTTTAAGTTTGGATTTGCCAAATCCAATTTGCACCCCTAATCGAGCCATCATCGCTTTAAAACATGCCAATGTTGTGAATAGGATCCGTAAAACATAAAATGTAGACATCGTCACCATCATCAGTCTTCTAAATTTTTAGCCATTCATTTGAGCACGTCGATCGCCGGGCCCAATGCCCCACTTGGCACATCACCCCAACATTAATGAATAATTCCGGGACTTTCCATCATTGACTAATGAGGCCAGCCAAGCACATGGTGGCCTCGTCATGGCAGCATGTGAGACACACCATGCATCTCATGTTACCCACATGGATCGCCTGATAACTTTATTGTACTGGGGCATAAGCTTACCTGCGTTGCATGGGAATCCCGAGTATTTAATTGCCCAGGCTTTTGTCCTCTTTCTCCCCCGCTTGCATGTGATGTCCCCACAACAATAACTCAGCTGTTTCAGCTCCGCCAGACCACATGCTTTTAAAATCTCACCACCCTGGCCGTATCACGTCCTTATATAAAACACCTCATGCAAATTGCAAACCGGCCTCTTTCCAAGTCTACCACACCCCCCGCAACCTTCCTAGCACTTACGCCTTTCTCTACCTTTAGCTGCATGCAATCATGGGCACCCAAGAGAAGCACAAGGCCCCCTGTCGGCCGATCGAGCAGACGTCGAGTCCCCGCATCTCCTTCTCCCTTGACTTGGCCGGCAACGTCGACTCCAGAAAGCCGGACATGGTCGATGGAGACAAAATGTCTGACCCTGACTTTGAATTCTTGTCCGGCAATGGTGGTTCTGGAATGGCCATGTTACCAGCCGATGAGCTCTTCTTCGAGGGGCGGCTCTTGCCATTCTGGCAAACACAGTCAGTAGAGAAGCTGGAGAAGATCACACTCACCGCAAAAGAAGAGGGAGGGAAGGAGATGAGTTGTGAGGCCAGCCGTGTAAGTTGGTTCGTTGATGATGATCCATCTCCTCGGCCGCCCAAGTGCACTGTGCTGTGGAAAGAACTCTTACGGTTGAGGAAACAACAGCCGACGACGACGAATGGTCATTCTTTGTTCGGAACATGTGGGAAGGGAGAGAAGAGTGAGGCATGCACAGGAGAGAAGCAAGCTAAGAGGGTGAAGAAAGGGTTGGAAAGGACAAGGTCAGCTAGTGTTAGAGTAAGGCCTGTGGTGCATGTGCCCATTTGCACTCATGGGAAGAATAATGCATTTCCCATGCTCTTTGCTCTGAAGAGGGAGTAGTGATAGAAAGAAAGTAGATTTCTTTCTCCGAAATTCATTGTGAATCTTTTCTTTCTTCCTATATTTATGTATCTTTTGAATGTTCGTTGTCCATTTTTTCCAGTACTGTTCTGACTTTAGCAACTTGATCCATTTTGAGGAAATCATACTTTTACTGTAGGCTAACTCCGGTTTAAAAGGTGCATGCAGATCTAGATTTTTAATCTAGTGGGCCTCCATATGGATGGGAGATTTATCAATTATTGTACCTTTTATGAACAAACTGTGGCCACATGATTCTCATAAAAATTTCCCCATTACATTGGTATATGGTTGTCTGTTTCTCAAGTTTCTATAACTTTTCAGATCAATTCACGAGTAGAATGGTGATGACTAAATGGGCTTCTTTTTCCTTAATGAAGAGCATTTGATATATTGATCCTGTGTTAGCTTGGCATCACTTAGAAAATACCAGAGATAATACAATTATATATGTAGTTATTGTTAGATATTCATTCCAGTAATTAATTATATTCCAAAAGATTAATGTCATGACCCAAACTCAAAATAACAATTTTTGTTGCATTATAGGTCTGAGTGTAATTAATCCCAAGATCTATTATGCCTTAGATGAAACACAATATAAGAGAAGTCATGCACAAAATGAACCAAAAATACCTCACCTTATTGAATGACCAATTTATTACATTAAGTCTGAATACACCATTCATACATCTTATTACAATTGGTTTTAAATGGGAAAGAGTAAAGAAAAATTGGAAAATAATTTCTTCAATCTGCCACAAAGATCTTCAATATTTTGCCCTAAATTTTCCCCAACTTTGATTAGTATCATCTGAAAAATATAAAAATCAAGATGTGAGTTTTAAAAACTTAATAGGGAAAAGGACATACAACCTAAACTATTCATATCAAAATTTCAATAATTTTTCTTGATTTCTCATTATCTGACCCATTAATTATAAGAATTACATGAGAATAGAGAATCTAAACATCTAATGACTAATCTAGTGGACCAAATCAATCATCTAAGGGATAAAATCTGTCCTTTCAAATCTGTCCACACAAAATCTGAAAATTCAGTCGTATTTTGAAAAATACGATCCATCCATCTTATCCAGAATACCCAAAAAATATAAAAATTGACTATTTATTCATCAAAATCTAATTTCTAGGGACCTCCAAATCTCAATTTCATTTCTTACTGCCCCCTTCAAAATTGTCTTAAAAAGGCAACGGCAACTATGTGGAAACAGAAAACCCACCACAGTTGTCCACCATCACGCACCATCGTCCGTTGCCCCACCACCGTCGCTGACTGCTACCAGCACGCGTCGTTGCCTGCGCTGCCCACCCCATAGCCATCTGGCTGGGCTGGACACGCTGGCAATGTGTGTCTGGCCTGGTCGGGTGTATAGCATGGCCGTTGGACCCATCTGATCAGCATCAATCAGATGCAAAAATCTGATTTTCCCTAGTTTGGCTAATTCCATCAACGACCAACACTTCATCTATGGCTAATTAGAAACGATTCTTAAGTCTGGTTGGGTAGCAACCTATCTGATTTCTATACTCTGGTTTGAGGCAAGCTGAAAATCAGGCCATCTGATTTTTCTGATTTGGTTGGACAACAACTAGGTGGTTTGGATCTATGGTGGATTCATAAAATCTGAATTTAGAAATTCGGAATTTGACATTGAGATTTGGAATCTGATTTCTTTAATTGATTTCCATTAACAATCTAGTGGCATGAAATCTGATTTTCTAGTGGCATGAAATCTGATTTTCTAGTTGATTTTCATCAACTAATCGAATAGTATAAATCTGATTTTTGGATAGTCTGTGTAAGATGAATTTGGATTCCTGACTTCTAGCAATAATTGCAAATCTGCGGTGTAGCCACTCTGCCCACCGTTAAGTCTAATTAGCGCATGGCCGATCTAAACCGCATGCTCATGCGGAAATAACAACTGGACAGCGTAAAGCTGCCCATGCGCGGGCGACGGTCTTGAGTCGGGTTTGGGGATATTAACCCGACCCGCAAAATAATCTAAATTTGTTTAATAAATTTCACAAATTTGTCTACCCATAAGTTTTTATTTAAGGGTTTTGTCTCCATGTACTAATTTCAGGGGAAAGTGGTTAACCTAGAAATTTAGGGATTTTGTCTCTAATTCCCTAGTCCAGCACATAAAAATACTTCTCAAATTAAATGTAAAATAAAATATTAATTGTGATGATCAATTACTTTAAGATGTCTAATAATTTCACCATGGCCCCAAAAGGATAACAAATCCAAAATTAAAATCAAATGGGCTTAATTTAAATATTTTTGGCATCTCAATAATATTAAATTTCATACTTAATTAATTGAAACAAATCATCTTATCTAAAAATTAATAGTATATCATAAAAATCTCATCTTTACAATAGGTCTCATTTATGCAATTTCTTCATCACCATTAATTTCTAATTTATCAAAAATCCTATTTATGAATCTTAGGATTAATGATAATTTTAACAACATCTTAATTTTATTAATCTTATTTTATCAGCATCTATCGCTCCAAAAATCAATATTAATAAAATATATCTATCTAAAAGAGAGTATATTTTCCACCTACCTAATCGGTGGCCTATGAATGAAAAATAACAACAACTTCCTTTAAGCTTTAGGACATGCCTACACAACAATTCTTCAATCCCACGATATCACAGTGTAAAATTTCGTACAGGGACACACTCTATTTATAAATTGGATATTCAAACCAACCGCGAGAAAAGGATGGGATTCTGATGTAGCCAATTCCAAATCTAGAATAACAATCTCGATGTTGTGATCTTATCTTTTATGTGGGTCCCACATGCTAAAGAGGTAAAAAGGTAAAAAAGAAATATCTAATTTAACCATGACTTACTATAAATTCTTAGACTTCTATGTTTGTTGACCATTACTTTAACCATTCAAGCTACATAGATTGTTAAAATAATATTCTAAA
The DNA here is from genome assembly GCA_036873735.1 of Pouteria campechiana. Classification (NCBI taxonomy): domain Eukaryota; kingdom Viridiplantae; phylum Streptophyta; class Magnoliopsida; order Ericales; family Sapotaceae; genus Pouteria; species Pouteria campechiana. Next base: position 11,756 of record JAYJMB010037134.1, on the reverse strand, counting down.
ATAATTATTTTAAACCCACAAAAATTTAATTAGGTTTTTCAAAATCACAAAGCCCATTATCTGCAAACCCATTAGTCCACCCACTATCCAAGCCCACAATTAATGAGTCAACGGTTTGATCAATATCATCAATCAATTTGACACGTAAAATGTTTGACAGGCCATATTCAAATGATCAATGGTCAAAATTTCCAAATTGGCTTATCATCAGGTACAAATAAATACTCTATTTTAATGTTCAATATCTTGTATCATTAAAGTTAAGAACTCAGAGAATTAAAGTACTCAGTTTTAGTCTCTATATATTGTACAATCCAATATTCCAACGGTTATCTAATCGCCAATTGCATGCGCTGTCGGATGAAATTCCAACTGCTAAAATTGAAATTCTTGTAAACCATATCTGTACATCTGATTCTCTGTAAACTCAACGCGACCCATTACTGAATCCAGGTTGGAGTAATTATTAAGGAAGCTCAGATCGCTGTCGTTTATTATTAATAGCTGAACAGCGTGTAGCAACTTGTCTGGGAAAAAAAATACGGCAGCTGATTTTCCTGACAAGCTCTGCTAAGATGGGACGTGAAACTAGTATCAGCCATAAGTTCAGAAATCTCATCTGGTTTTAATGTAAAAACGAATCCTCCTTTTGCCAGATGCAGACTCCATCTCCTCCTCCCACTTGTAATGACACGTAGGGTCCACAATCAAAGATTAGGACTGACCCTAATGTGACTGAGCTACGTTAGAAAATGTTGAGAAGAGGATGATCCTAAAATGCAGAATGGAAGATTTCCAGAACCGACATCCCGATATTGGAAAACGCAGAATTATTTAAACCCCAGTGTTTTTCGAGAATTTGTTGAAAAGGCAAATCAGGCAAAACCTACCGTTAGATAAGAGAATTGGCATGTGTACGCATGTTGTTTGAAAATCCTATGAAACGAAGGAAAATTATCCAAGGTATCCAAATTGCCCACGTGTTGGATGATCTAAATCAATTAATTGAGCAAGATAAACGGTTCAGATTTTCCCATTAGTAGACACAAGGGTAGATGGAGAACATGAGACGCAGTGGGACTCGCCCACAGCGATCGAGTGAACTGACCAGAGCATGAGAACCCGCCCACCCGCACCTGTCAACTGGGCCAGCTGCTCGGACCCAACCTATATCCGCTGCGCTAGTTCTAACCTACGGGTGGGGCTGACTTTTCCATGGCGCGACCGTCCTCCATGCGCCACATGGTGCAACGGCAACGTCGTAGTTGATCCGTCCTGGGCCATTCAACACTTCAAACTCAGAGGGCTCTAGTGTTCCTTGAGAGAATTCTCACTATTTAAGGCAAGTCTGCCACTCCCAGACGGGCCGCCCGAAAAACACTACCATGTAATGACGCTGATGAAATGTTATCAAACTTGTGTTGAGATGACTTTGCATCTTCCTCGTATCATTTTCATTTCTTTCTACCATCAATCTCTACTCTTGGGACTGTGCCTCGTATTCGAAGCTATGGTTCGCCATTGATTCGTGTTGACTTTAAATTTTATGCTTCCACTTAGAAATCTCCTAAATGCTCTACAATAGAAATGTGCTTGACTCTTGGTCCATAAAGGTTTCCATGTGTAGCATCATGCTTGACTTCTTGATTTAGGGGATCATTTATTTGGAACCTCTGATCAGTCCATAATGGTTTCCTTGGCTAGATTGCAATCAGGTTGCTAAGTCCGCAATCCAGTTTGTTGTTAGATCCCCCCTGGGCTTGTCATCATGCCTGATTACGTAATCTGTGATCCAATCGATTAGCCTACCTATAATAATGATAATCTACTAAAAAAAATTCATGATCATCATTCTGGATTTTGTTCAGCATGCATTTGCTCTTCAAATAGTTGAGTATTAGAAATAACATTCTTAACTAACTCTTAAACTGTCCCATATACCAAGTTTTGTTCAGAACTCATATCTTCTAACTTGGCTGTCAAATTTATCAACTAAGATTCTCTTTCTTGAAATTCCTACTCTGGTTGTTCCAGTAAATATCCAATCCCTAATCCTGCTACAAAAGCCTAAGAACAACTGCTTTTATTAAGACTATAATAGCCATTAATCATATTGCAAAGAGCATTTTTATTAGCTTCTTTGCTTGATTGCTTAGGGATAGCTTTACTATTTCTACCAAGTTCACCTTCATTGAGTTATGAATAATATACCTTTATGAATCTTTGTCCATCTTAGATATACCATTATGCTCAATGTGAGCTTTTGTATTTATCCAACAAGAAAAATTCTTACTCTCAACCAAAACCTTTTGGCTCTCCTCTTTTAATAGAGTTGAACCTTCTAGGTTAGTCCCTTTGTTGGGAATTTTACCCCAGGTTTGTTTGGGTTGACTTTACTCCTATGTTGGAGTTAAGCATTATGGGTGTTTGCCCCCCTTAGCCTTCTCATTCCGACTAATTTTTATTGTTGAAAGAACTAGGATTCCTGAAACTTCTCTTTTAATCTTTCCTTTAGTTACCTTCTTATCTGGACATTGGCTTGCATAGCATCTTGCTTGCTTATATATCCCACATTTAAGAGGATTTTTTCTTTTCTAAATTCCTTTTTAGCTTGAGCCAATAACTTTTTCATCTTAGTTATCATGCATTTTTTGGATTGATTATAGATCACAGGCACCTTAATAATGCTACTAATGATGATGAATATAATTTACCTAATTAAGAAGTTTTAAGAAACTAGATTAGGAAAAAGAATCAAAGGTATATTCCAAATTTGATTTGAAGTTAGGATATTGGCAAATTTGGATGCATCTAGATAGCATACCACTAACAACATTCACTTGCCTAGTAGGGTTGTCTAAATGGTTAATTATGCCATTTGGATTAAAAAATACACCAAAAATTTTTTAAAAGAAAATGGACCAAGCATTTAAGGAATTAAAAGAATTACATTGGTTTATATTGATAATGTTCTTGTGTTCAACAAAATACAAAAAGAGCATTTAAGTCACTTAAAAAGCGTGGCTGATGTCTTTATCAAAGAAGGTGTGATATTATTCGAAAGAAAGGTTATATGGATGTATCCAAAAATTAATTTCTTCAATTTCCAAGTCACCCCTGTAAGAGATTCTGATACAGATTCAGACCATGAATCAGCATCAGAAGAAAATCATAATAACTCTGATAATGAACAAGCATCAAACTCTAAAAGTTATCTTAACAAAATCACGCAAATAAAAGTCCAAAAATGGTATATCGACATCCATTTAAAAATTGCCGATACATTCAATCTTAAAACTATCGCCTTAGTAGACACCAGTACAGATTCAAACTGCATACAGGAAGGGCTGAATCCGACAGCCTACTACAAGCCCACTAAGGAATCCCTGAAAGGAGCAGGAGGACAATCGCTCTATGTCCAATACAAACTAACCCCTCTATAAAAGACTTAAGAAGAATCCGGTTCCTTGGACAGATGAGCATACAACCATTATCCAATGAATCAAGCGCGAGGTTAAGAGTCTGCCACTCTTACATATCGCAGACCCAAGTCTTTCAAAAATTGTAGAAACTGATGCCTCTAATATAGGCTATGGAGGTATCCTAAAGCAAAAGTCTAAAATCGGCCATGAAGAACTAATCCAATATCATTCCGGAGCTTGGAATGACACCCAGTTGAAATATTCAACTATCCAAAAGGAAACCCTCAGCATCATTAAATGTATCAATAAATTTCAATTCGATTTATTAAAACCAGGATCTATACCAGTCGCATTGGTTTATAGAATCTACTATAAAGCAATGACTACGGTTTTAGATTCCAAAGCCCTCTATCAATCTAAGCCTGGAGAAACAATAGTTTTCCACATAAACTCAACCAAATCCAATAGGTCTGAAATTAAAGAAAGATTTATCCCTCATATAATTGAATCAATAAAAGAATTCCAGATAGGCTAGAGGATAAAAAAAATTACAAATATTTTGAGGAATCCTCAATTATGCTAGAATATTTATAAAAAACTTGGCAAGTTTAACAAGATTGTTGTACCCAAAAACTTTAATCAAATTTCTATAGAAATAGATTAAGAAAAATACAATCTCAATTAAGAAAATAAAGAATTAGATAAAAAAATCTACCAACACTTTGTTTACTAGAAAAATAAGATTATCTGATTTTGGAAGTTAATGCCTTATATTTTTATTGAGGGTGTGTGCTAAAAGACATAAAAGAAAAATCCTCAAACGAAGAAGAAATTTATAGATATTAGAGCAATACTTTCAAAGGATCAGAAATAAATTGGTCGATCCATGAAAAGGAAGTATACATAGTGATCTAGGTAATTAAGGCCAATGAATTATTTGTTATAGTAGAACCAAAGTTTTTGAATAGAACTAACTCAATCTATGTCAAATATTTTCAAAAATTAAAATTTAAAAAATATGCCAAGCAAAGTTAGGTGGCAACAAAATTTAGCATATTACATATTTGAAATTGAACAAATTAAAGTTCTTCAGATGTAATTGTTGATTCTCTAACCAAGAAGCTTGTAGAAATTTGCTAAGTAGGAAAAGAGAATGGAATCATCTTTAGCTTATTGTTGGAAATGTAAGAGGACTGGTTACAGAAAAAGAGGGACAATCAGTCCAAGGAATAGATATCCAAGTGTCTAGTAGTTTGTTTAACAACATGCATTAAATTATTCCACTTCAACATAGAATGGTTGATTATATTTGTATTGATCATCAAAATAAGAAAAAATTAGCCTTGCTACTTGAGCCAGTTTGATATTTGTTATTACTCCTTGACTATGGTACTCGCTGAGTAACAAGATTAATAATGGCTTTTCCAAAATGGAAAATAGAAAAGGATAAAACATTTCCTAGTTTCCAAATATGAATCTTAAATCCAAGAGAAGAAGTGTCAATAGAGTTTGACAAAACAGTTAAATGGATAGGCAAAATTTTAGTCATGTTTGAAGATTATTGTGATAAAGTTGAACTAGTTATAGAAAGATATGGTTGTGTAAAACCTACAAAAAAACTAAAATAATGCATAGGAGAGTCATGTCAACCAACTAAAAAGGCTAAATGATGATGAAAAAGATATTTTTGAATTTCTTGTTCAGAAAAAGGAAAATAAATATCTAAATAGAAGATATTTAAAACCCTTTAGTACAATGGATGAAAGAAGATAAGCTTTTAAAGAAAAATATGGAAGAGAACCTAAATGTCCTGAAGGAAAGTCATTGTGTCAATGCAAATATTGTTGCTTGTGTGGAAAACTAGGACATAATCCAACAACCTACCAGGAAAAGAAATCAAGGAAACCACAGTTAAAATCCTTTCTTTGTACCCAAGAAAAGATTTATTTCAAATTGATTTTGGGAGAAGAGACTAATACTAATGATGATGATCTCTTTAATATTGAATTAGAGTATTTAAAATATGAAGAAAATAATTCAGAACCAGAAAATGAGGATCATCAATTATTCATATTTCAAAAATACTAAAAAATAGGGATATTCATGATGAACATTGATTCTAAGGTAGACTTTGTAAAAATATTTTAGGAAGAATATAATATTGTTCATATGGTAAATGAATTAGAAATTGACATAGCTTCTTCTTAAGATTATTATGAATGAAAGATACCAGTGGTAAATTGGCCAGAAGTTTAACAAAAGAATTGAATTCCATATCAAGAGTTTGTTAAAGAATTTGAGACAGAGGCTACAATGGAAGTAGTCATCACTAATAAAGGGCAATTTGTCATCTCTTTGATAAAAATGGATTAGATAAGGGATACCCTCAAAACAAATTTTGTTCAATATGGGATAGTTCAACTAGAAATATCTTTATTAGTTTGAGAAGAGTTGGATTTACCAATATTGGCAGTAGTAGTGGATGCAATTTCCATAGCTCAATGTGATAAATCTCTGTTAGGGGGGAGAGAGTCGATCTTTGTAAGAGAACTAGATCAAACATGGTTACCCAAGATCTAGAAGGGTAATTAGGATACGGTGCAGAACATTTGTTTGATGTTGCTATACTCATTGACTATTGGTAAAGGGAGAACAATGTTGCATCAAACTTTTTAAGTTAGGAGAACTTATTAAAGGCATGACTCCTACAGTTGTTCATCCAAAATAATTATCATGGCCTAAGGTTGGGTATCCCATAACCAAGGCTAAAACCAATAGATGCTAGAATCTTCAGATATTAGAAAAACTAGAAATAGTTTGCTAATAAAAATAGTAGACCATCTATGAGTGGTTTAAAAAGGAAAAAACTCATAAAATTAGAAGAAGACAACCAACTTGAAACTTCTAGTAGATTATTCATAGATTCAAGAAAGATAATTGGATGGTACAAGATTGATGTCTCTATATATGAGTATAATTATAAACTAAGTCTATTAACCATCAAGAAAATGCTTAACATCTACAAAAATCAAGGTTAACATAGCTGGAATTGAAAGACTTTTGGTAGATGTTGGAGCAAGCTTTTATTGTGGAAAGAAAGAAATTCTTTCTCATAAAAAATGGAAAGAAATCCCACTAGTACTAATTGGTTTAGCCAATGGGTCAAAAGCTTATGTAAGCTTAATAACTAAGAATATTTAGTTGAGAATCCATGATAAAATATTTACAAAAAAATCCTACTATGTGTAGATAATTTATTGAAAGAAATTATCTTGAAAAATGCATTTTTAAAGTATCAAGAGAAGAATAAGTCATTTGTCCAAGAAACTGACCATATTTAAATAGAAGAACATAGGATACCTATTGAAATATCCAATTCTATCTTGAAAAAAGAGATAGAAGAAGCGAATCTCAGATGTGATCTTTAATCTGCTAGGAGAGAGAGAGAGGGAGAGGAAAATCGAAAGGTTGAACTAAACTAGTTATCCCAGGAAGAGATACTAACAATATCAACAAAATGCTCCAAGAATTTGAACACTATCATAAAGAGTCATTGAATAAAATATATTATGCAAATGATAAAAACATTTAGGAAGCAAATACTTGAGTTGGAAGAATTAAAATTAATCTGTCCAATTAATAATGAGCAATAATGTGTAGCTTTTATGATCTTAAACCATACCAAGAAAGCTAGGGGAAAGGCGCAGATAGTTGTAGCTTTCTCAACATGGTTTAAGACCATAAAAGCTACACTTTGATTCTCACTATTACTTGGATGGATTAATTTTAATGCTTCTAACTCAACTATTTACTTCCCAAATTCCTCTATTATTTTTTAGTATATTTTATTCAATGGATCCTAATGATAGTGTCTAGATTCTTTAGTTCTAAGAAAGCCTCAACCTTACATTTTCTTTTGAAAATGCTTGAAAATTTTCATTAAAATTTTCTTGGAGTGTTGTAAACTAACTGGATTAGTTCAACCTTCCCATTTTCCTCTCTCTCTCTCTCAGTAGATCAAAGATTATATCTGTTGTAGTAGAGATTTATTTTATTATATCTCTATTTTCAAGATAGAATTGGATATTTCAATAAGTATCCTTTGTCCTTTTATTTAAAATATATACTCAATTTCTTAGACAAATGGTATGTTCTCTGTTTGATGCTTTAAGAACACATTTCCCAAGATAATTTTTTCTAATAAATTAGGAAGTCATCTTTATTTTCTTGTATCTTTTTTATCTCTATTTTCAAAATAAAAGTGAATATTTCAATAGGTATCCTATTTCCTTCTATTGAAATATGGTCGATTTCTTGAACAAATGGCATGTTCTCTACTTGATGCTTTAAGAACTCGTTTCCTAAGATAATATCTTTTAATAAATTATCAACACATGGTGGCATGTCTATTGTAAATAATTTATTATTGATTCTCATCTCAACATTCTGTAACCATTAAGCTTACATTAGCTTTTGACCTATTGGCCAAACAAATTGGTATTAGTGAAATTTCTTTCCATTTTTTGTAAGGAAGAATTTCTTCTTTTCAACAATAAAAGCTTGCTCCAGTATTTACTTTCAATTCTAACTATGTTAACCTTTATGTTTGTGGATATGGGAAGCACTTGCAAACTTTCAACATTAGGCATTTTCTTGATGGTTAACATACTTAACTTTTGATTTCTCTCATGTATCAGTACATCAATCTTATGTCATCCAATTATCTTCTTAAATTTGTGAATAATCTAGTAGAAGATTCAAATTGGTTGTCTCCTTTTGATTCTAGAATTTTCCTCTTCTTCAAGCCTTCTTCTTGAATCTAGCATCTGTTGGTTTTGGGCTTGATCATGGAATACCCAATTCTTGGGCCATGACAATTATTTTAAGTGAACAACTATAGGAATCATGTCTTTAATAAGTTTTCCTTACTTAAATAGTTCAATTAATATTTTCTCCCTTTTCTAATGATTTGTTAATATTGTAAAATCAAGCAAATATTTTACACCATATCCTAATTATCCTTTTGGATCCTAGGTGACCATATCTTATTCAGTTGTTTGTGTAAACTCTTAGACTTAATATTTTTGAAATATTTGAGCCTCTAATATCTACAATTAATCGGGGCCATACTTTGAACCATACTTATTCCTTACAAAGATTGGTTCTCACTCCTCCTAATGGAGATTTGTTAAATTGACCTATGGAACTTGCATCCACTATTATTGCTAATATTGATAAATCTAATTCTTCTCGAACTAAGGTAAGTTTTCCCAGCCATACCATCCATATTAAAATAATTTTTTTCTTTTTGAGGAAATCCCTTATTTGATCCATTTTTATTAAAGAGATGACAAATTGCCCTTTATAAATGATGGCTACTTGAGTTTTAGTCTTTGTCTCAAATACTTTAATAGACTCTCAATATGGAATCCAATTTTTCAAGTAAACTTTTGACTAACTTACCATTAGCATCCTTCATTCATAACAATCTTATGAAGATGAATCTATGTCAACTTCGAATTCATTTAGCTTGTGCACTATACTATCTTTTACTTGAGATATTTTTACTAAGTCTACCTCAGATTTAGCATTCATCATGAATATCCTTATTTCTTGGTATTTTTCAAACATAGATAACTTATGGTCCTAACTTTTTAATTCTAAACCAATTTTTCACATTCTGAATATTCTAATTCAACCTTAAAGAGATCATTATCATTAATATTAATCTCTTTCCCCCAAATAGGTTCGAAATAAACCTTTGCTTGGGTACAAAGCAAAATTCTAACTATGGTTGACTTGCTTTCTTTTTTGGATAGGTTGTTCAATTATTTATATTGGTTTTCCAAAGAGCCAACAATACTTGCATTGAGACAATGACTTTCCTTTATGATATTTAGATTCTCTTTTATATTTTTCTTTAAAAGCTTATCTCCTTTCATCCATTATTTTAAGGGGTCTTAAATATCTTTTATTCAAATATTTATTTACCTTTTTCTAAACAAATGGAATTCAATGATATCCTTTCCATTGTCTTTTAGCCTTTCTAGTTAGCTAACATAACTCTCTTGTGCATTGTTTTACTTTTTTTTTTAGATTTTGCATAGCCATATCTTTTCATAACTTATTTGAATTTATCACAACAATCTTTAGACATCACTAGCATTTTTGTCTATATCTTTACATAATTTTCTTTCCAAACAATATAACCTAATACGGTATTTTATTACTTCGCTCTTGCTTCTAGCATAACGACTACATCAAGATTGATTATTATACTATGTTTTAAAGCTTTTTAGGTAATTGTTCTCCAACTTTTAGGTAACTTATCCCAAAACATACTTAATGTAAATTTCTCATCTTCAAAAATTAACTAGTAATATATTTCTTTAAATTCAAATAAATATTTCTTAAATTTACACATTATAGATTTGGAGTTTTATTAAAGCTACTCTAGCCTATTGTCTCTAATATCCATAGTTATTTGTGATGGTCAAACCAACACATTCTCTTTTTAGAATTTCTAAAAAAATAAGAATTACTTCCTCTGATCTTTGAGCATTTTACTATATTATTCATTATAGAGGATACTGTCTACTTAATTCATTTCAAAAATTTTGGATTGTACCCTACAGACTTGCTGCTAGATAAATTCTATCTTTTTCTTCAATCCAATCCCTTCCAGCTAGGATTGTAATTTTAGCTTGATTTTTCCAATCTTTAATAGATTTTGTTGTATCTCTTTGATAATCAATATTTAAATATGCTCCTTGTAAAGATATAAGTTTCATTTTCCCATCTCTAGGTATAAGCCTAGATGGAATCCTCCAAGGATACTCTAGTTTGTAGCTACCATATCGTTGTCCTTGAGCTAAGCTTCTTAAACTTTGAGTATTAGTTGGTCATCTCTCAAATGGTTCCATACCCAGTTTCAAAGCTAATTTTTTATAGTCTTGGTCTATTGGAGTTCTAGAGGTTCCTTCCAAAAGCCTCATCCTATCCTCAATAGACCTTAAGTATTCTACTCTTTTTCTGGCCTTTTGCATAAGAGTTTCCTCAATCTCATTAAGTCTATTGTTTAACTTTTGTTTGACTATTTTAATATCATCTTTAGTCCATTTTTCTCTATCAAGGATTTGCCTAATTTCTTGTTTAGCATGTCTAACCCTTGATACAAAATCCCTTAATAAAACCATATTGAGGAGTTCTCTAAACACTAGAAACTTCCTAAGGTGTGTGAGAACTTTCCTCATTTCTAATTACATTAGACCTATCAAATAAACTCTTCATGACTCAAGTTCTATTTGATATTCCTAATTTATTATCCTTATCAGGTTTTGTTATGTTTAATTAATAAGGCTCTGATACCAAATGTAGAGGAATAGCAAAGCCTACTACAAGTGCAAGTAAAAGCGCAACCTAATTGCAAGATGATCAAATGAAAATTTTTTAGAAATTTCTAGAAAGAAAATTAATCACTCTCTAACATGCTATAATGATAAAAAGTGAAGACAACCCATTCCTCTCTTCTATTTGGAGCTTTTCTTCTTTCTTGAGCTTATCAAATTTATTCTTTAATTTCTCTTTCCTTTTCTAATGTCTCTATAATTTCCTTTTCATCTTCTTTAGCAATTCTATAAGATAATGACTTTAAAAGATTTCTGACCTAAATAATTATATTATAAATATTTCTACTAATTGCTTCTTTAGCATAACCTAAATGATCTATTGACTTAATTAAATATCTTTCAATTGCTTTTAACCTCTTATTTTCTAAGTATAATTTTCTTAATGTCAATCCTAACATGGTAACATTAAATTATACATTATAATAACAAAGCAAGTAGGTTAGTACCTTCTTGCATGGTTCTTCTATCACATTGGACCACCACCCTAGTTGTGTAATATGCAGAACAAAAAGAAGAAGAAAGGTGGAGTAAGTAGGAAATAGATTATGGAGAAATGGCTAACCCCCTTAAAGGAGAAGTGATACTTCATTTATAGAGAAAAAATATACATTAAGTAGATATGTGGGATGTTGAAAACCATGCATCAAAAAGAAAAAGAAGTGTATGCTTTAAAAAAGAAAGGAAAGATAAAGATAGGTGTCTTTAAACTTTTTTATCCAAGTGTAAACTTTTGACAATATTTGCACTATACATTTGTTTGAAACGCCGCGGAGAAGCGCGCTCAAGAAGTCAGATCAGGCATAGTAAATAATGAGGAAGAAATAAAATGCCAACGGAACGTCATGACCGGGACTGGTCTCCTCTGGAATGAACCAGAGGATATTCCATTGTCATTGATTTCTCCTCAAATAATTGCACTTGCCTA